>VYZU01078556.1:0-58040 GCA_013401355.1 Ceyx cyanopectus
GTACGCAGATGGGGAGAGTGAGAGGGACAGCACAGATGCCGTAATTCATGGCAATTCGTCAGCTCCGTCCTGCTGCCCGAGGACTTCCAATCCTCTCGGTGCTGCAAGGACCAGTGTGATCCTTTCCCCAGGTGATTTCAGCAGGCGATGCCAGTCCCCAGCAAGGTCAGGCTGTTTTGCAGCACCCAGGGGTCAAGCCCAAAGCCTGGGGGAAGGGTTTGTGCTCCCCAGGACGATGCAATTCAACCCCCACCTTGCACAGCAGATAGAGAAGGAGGGTGAAATGTTTACACATCCCCCGCAATTACACTGCCAGTCCAGAGCTAGAGTAAGGAAGGACTTGAGTCTGACCCTTCTTCACTACAAATTCTCTGCTGGATCTATGGTGGGAGATGGGGAGGGGATGCACATCAAGGAATAGTCCAAGCAAAATGTGGGAAAACATCTGATAAAGGCGGATCCTGATATGAACTGAAGATGGAAAGAGGAGACTAAAAGCAGAAGAGAAGTTGGAAAATCGAGGAGAAGAGCTGAACCAGAAAAACATAGGACAAAGAGAAAAAGTTAAACTAGTGCCAGACACTGCACAGCAACAAACCCTAAGGTCCAGTGAAACAAGCAAAGAGGTCCATGGCAGCCAACAGGTCCCCTGTGTCAAAGTCAAGCTCACAAAGAATCCTGGAGAGATGCACTCCCTACAGTTCCCCAGTTGGTGACTCTGGAAGGGAAAGACCCTAAACTCTCTGCCCACAGTCACCCCAGGGCAAAGACAAGAGTCAGCATCTCCACTCTTCATCCTCTTCCTTCCTCCCCACCTGGTCTCTGCTATTGCCAGCAGAGTCATTTTCCCAGAGCTCATGTTGTCTCCTACCCTTGCTGCCTGCATTAATCACACATAGAACACTGCCAAAACATCTTGCCCACAGGAGAAGGGCTGTGCCAGGGGATGTGGCAGCCCCAGGGTTAAAGGCGCCTCTTAAGCTGACTTAGGGGAGCAGAAGCACAAAGATATCAGGACAGGAGACTTTGAGAGAAGCACCAGGCACCTCAGCTCCCTTGAAATGTAATGAGGATTCCTGCCTTGGTCCCACCACTTAGAAAAAGCCACTGAATTGTCTTGCCCATGGCTAGCCAGAAAAGATGCATCAGGACTAACAACTGAACAAATGTTTTTAGCTTGTCTCATCTTTAATAAAAAAGTGGCCTCTTTCCCAACAGATCTGGGGTTTTTCACTTGAATAAACAAGTTTCAGGGTTCTTGATTAGGAGATATTTAGCTATGGATAATTGTTTGGAGCTACAGAAAGCTCTTGTTCATGTCTTCCCTGTGCCTTAAAACCATGATTAGCACTCTGATCTTTACTGAGGATTTAAGGGAAGAAGGGGAAGAGTAGGGGTGGGAGGACTATAAGATTGCTTTTGCCTGCACAGGTTCTAGGAAGATCTTTACATGCCCGCAGCATGGACATCGCTTGATCTAACACAGATTTTGAAAGTGCTCAGCCACATCAACCTGGTGCTCTGCCCCAGCACACTGACATGCTGGAAGCATTGGTGTCATAGCAGCAGTGCTGTGCTGATGTGGGTACACACACACACACACCTTTTGCACTCACCTCCCAGATGTAGTGGTTGGCCAACAACAGCCATGGGCCTTAGGTGGTAAGGTCTCTTCTCTTCCATTCTCTTCTCTTCTCTTCTCTTCTCTTCTCTTCTCTTCTCTTCTCTTCTCTTCTCTTCTCTTCTCTTCTCTTCTCTTCTCTTCTCTTCCTTGGTTTTCTGCAGAGATGCAGTACTCAGCGATGCCCTGGTGTGGTTTTGTCTCATCATTTTGGGACATTTTTGGTGTTAAACAGCACTTCATCCTTTTTCCTTTTAAACTACCCATATGCTGCAGTCCATTCTCCCACTTAACAGATTTGCAGTCACAGGATACTCTGTTGATTCTCCCTGGTGTTTGAAGCATCCCCTGAGCAGGTTATACCAAGAGGAAAACCTTCAGGAGCCTGGAATGTGCTACAGATACACAGGACAGATAAATTCTGGCAGCAGGTCCATGGTCCTGGAGACAGCTGTTGTGCTGGGAGCCAAGTGCTGCTTGAAGCAGCTGGAGACATGTAACCATACAGCAAAAACACATCCAGGATGGCAGCTACAGCCATGGCCCATGGGAGAGGAGCATGAGTCACGTGAGCCAGACCAGAGAAACTCTGCACGTCTCTGCCTTGTTATTACAACCTCCCGAAACCTTTGCTTTGCTTCAGCCCCTGGTTCGCTGGTAAACAGGTGATTTTTACCTCTGCTCTGTAGCAGCTTTTGAAGCACTTGGCTCAGGTGAGGCAAAGCTGACAGCAAGGTGGAGTGAGGAAATGCCTGTGGTGGGAGCTCGGTCCTTGCAAGCCCCATGGGAGGGAGAGACCCCTATAAAATCTGAAAGACTCAGTCAAAGGCAGGGTCTGAGCCCAGTCACAGGAATGGGATCGGGCTGTTCCAGCGACCACCTCCCTGATAAGGCTGGGACAGACCTTTTGCCAGCTCTGTCATGGCCACCAGCCCCTGGCACAAACCACCAGATGGCAGCTCTGCTCTCATGGGGCAGCTTTTTTAACTCCCCCTTAGATGGGGCGGGACACACTGCTCGAGGATAGGCAGCTTGTCAGCATAGGATGCAGTAGGTGCAATGTTTGATAATGCAGAGCTCTTAGTAGGATTATGAAATAGCTTCTGAGCCCAACAACGACTGTGTACTCAAATGTCTTTATGCTGCTCTATATCTAATTTAATTACGTGCTTCCTGTCTCATTTAGCTTAGCAGCCTCCCGCGGCTCCAGCTCGGTTGCCTCTATTATCAGTCCTTGTTTTGGAACACAAAAAACTCATCTGTGTCGCAATGCCTGGGGCCAGGCCGCCTTCCCATAACCCTGCCACAGTCTTACTGGCATGAAACCCACCTCCCATCCATGGGGGCCAGTCCTCTCAGGGTTTCATTTCCACCAGGGGAGTCCTGGCAACCCAGGAAGGGTGCACTTGAGGCGACCCTGAACACTTCGGCTGGGAGATGGCTGGCCCATGGAGGTACCTGCGGTGAGAGACCTGCATCTGCAGCCACCCTCTGTCAGCGCAGCACCGGTGTTTGCAGGGGTGCAGCTGCCGGCTTCATCATCACAAGCAAAACACAAACTTCTCAGCCCCAAGTATTGCTGCTGTTGTTACTGGGTTAGTATTTGTGAAGTGCCAGCAACACTGAAAAATAGGAAAATAAAGGTTTCAGTCCCACAACTACAGCTCTGATGAGATTTTCTGGCACTGGGTATTTTGCTATTTTTATATGTCTTGAATAGAATAAGAATGGGAGGATACAGAAATAGATGGGAAGGGGAGGCAGGGAGGAAAAGGAGAGGAAAAGCCAGGGCAAGACACACTGCTGAGGTCTTAGTACATTGTGGGTGAAGTTGGCAAGGCAGTCACGCAGAGAAACCTTGCACCCGATTTCTCCTACACCAGTGGGGAACCACAGAGGTGGCAACTGGAAATGGTAAAACCCAAAGACAGTACCACATGCTCCCTGTCAGAAGTCAGATGAGTCCCCCAGAGCCCCCTGCATTAAATCAGGGAGAAGGTAAATGCAACGGAGCAGAAGGGATGACTTAAAGTGCTGTCTGTGTTGCACAGCCCCTTATTATCCACCAGCAAGCTGGTATTGAGCTCTGGTTGTATTTAAGGGGGATGTAGGCAAAGAAAAGAGGGAAAGGGGCACTGGCTGAGAATCACCCATGACAGGAGGTTGCTGTTCTGCAGGCAGGAGTGTGGCATCTGTGGGAAGCTCACGATGGTGTCTGGGAGGAGTAAGGAAGCTGTTGAACCTGCAATAGCATCAGAGCATTTAGAAAGGGTCCCCCAAAGAGCCATATTGCAGCTGGGACTTGGTCACTGTCACAGCTTACAAGACAGTGGCTGCTGCAGGATACCATCTCCACATGGTGGTACGTGAGCCTTGCTCCATCCATGTCCCCCTGCCCGAGGTATCCCTTATCTCACTGCAGGATGGGCAGCTGCCTGCACAAGCAGCAGCTCTTGTCCACATCCCTTGGCAGCTCCTGTGTGACAACAGGTCCTCACCCTAACCCACCAGGCATTCAGTTGATTCTCAACAAAAGCAGATTCTGTGTTGACATGAAGCACAAGAGGAAATAACTGCTCTGCAAATTTGCAGTAGCACAGAAAGAAATTGTTGAAATAAATTTTAAAAAAAGGAATTACAAATGAGCTTTTCAAGGGGCAGCTGTTACCCACTCTGCTCACGTGCTCACTTCACACAGTGCTGGAGCACATCTGCTTAGGGAGAGGTATCTGACAGCAGGTATTTTTAATCTTCTTTCTGTTCTTGGCACCTGCTCTTTAAAGCTACTGAACAGTAAAAAAAAATAAATTTAAACTAAAAAATCCATTAAAAATAATAAAAAACAAAACAAACAAACAAAAAACCACACACCAAAAACAAAACAAAGCAAAACCAAAAACAAAACAACAACAAAAAAACAAAACCAAAAAACAAAGACAATGGCTAAATATATCCTAAGATGAGAGACAGAGCAGCATTAATGGCAGATCCTTCCTTGGATGCATGCAAATTGTTTTGGCTCAGAGACAGGCTCAGAGGGAAGAAGCAGCAGATGAAAAAGAAAAATAATAAAAGGGAAGGGAATTAAGGAAAAAAAAAAAGGCAGGGGTTGAACAGAAAGAAGACAGAGCGAATGATAAATTCCACTGCCCTAATTTACAGAAAAACAAGCTTCTTTAATTTTTGGTTTTCAATGTAACCATATACAGACCATGTAGCAAACACCTTTTGGCAGGGAGGGTGGGCTGCACACCAAGCAAATAATGCCCTCAGTGTGCCCAGGGCTGGGCAGGATCCAGGTCAGTGCTCTCCCTCACTTACCAGACCTTCTCAGGAGATACTCAACCTCAGCCCTTTCTCATTGAAGCCCTTTCTCCTCTCTACCTTATTCTCACTCTGCAGAACTTCCCCCATGCAATTTTCTGCTAACACCCAAACAACCCCCAGCATCTGCCCTCAGTCTGATCTCCATCCCTACTAACACCTTCCTGTCCTCCTTTAGTACCTGGGATTGCCTTCAGGTACTGCCCAACCCTTCCCCAGCAAGCCCAGACTCCTCCAGACTCCCTAAACTGGCCCTTGGGACTCATTGAGGCACCCCTAGCTCATGCACACCCTGTTCCCCACATGTGCTTTCCCTGCCTGCTGAGCTGGCTCTCCCCCTTCCCATTCCTTACTTGTTTGCCCTTATCTCCATTGCCAGACCTTGCCCTGGGCTTTGTGGGTAACTCACCAGACCATTCCTGCTCATACCTCACCAGTTTTTCTCCCAAAGAAAACCCAGATCAAACCCAGACCTTGGTGCAAGCTGCCTGCTCAAGCTTCAGGCTGCTTTTTATGGACTGGAAAAAACATTTGTTTGCTCTTCATGGCCTGATTGTACTTATCCATCCACCAGGCTCCCTTTTCTGGGAAACTGTGCTTGTACATCCTCCACCTCTGGCCCTGGCATGGGAAGCAGACCTGGCACTTGCTTTCACACTTGGTGTGATGGAAACACTGCCTGAGGGGCAGGTGGGAGCTGTGCCACCTGCAGCACTGTGCTTGGGACCTTGGGTTTGGGGTGGGCAATCCATCACAGGCAGCAGTGGGGTGTACCCAGAAAAGGACAGTAATGCACTGGTGGAAAGTTCTTCAGATTTACCTTCCTTGTAATCTCCTAGATCCTGCTGACAATATTTCTGACTTGTCTCCCCAACCTGTGTCTCTAGGGAGATGGGATCCAAGTTGCTCCAACAGAAAAGACTGCTTAGAGTTAATGTCCCTTTGCTTACCCATCCAGCATATCTGCACCAGTGAAACCGGCACAATAAAGGATGATGTCCCAGAAGGCACAAGCTTCTCCCATTCTTTTCCTCCTCAGCAGTTCTGCTAGGACACATCCCTCCATCCCCAGGCTCATAGTTCCTGCTTTCCATGCAGGAAAAAGTGCTTGGTTCACCTCTTTTCAGACACTCAGGCAGAAAGCAAGTCATCTCAGGCTGTTTATTACGTCCTCATGGTCTCAATACAGTACAAGTGAGTAACACTTCACAATGTGGTGACACAACACAGGGATATCATCACCAGTCAGACATCTGGTATAGCTGAGGAGCTTATCCAGCCTCAGAGGGAAAGGTGAGCCTAGCAAATGAGCAGCTAATGCAGAGGGAAGGTCAAACAATACATGAGCCCATGCCTTCCCCTGACTGGGGAGGAATCAGACTGAACAGCCTGCCCAAAGAGCTCCTGCTGTTATCTACCAGCACCAGCAGCAACCAGACACTGTGAAGGCAGTTACAGCATTAAAGGACCTAATTAAAATTAAAACATTGCATAGGGAAGGCCTTAAAAGAGCTGGTCTTTCTACCCAGGTACCTGGTGGCTCACTTCTGAGTTCACTTCTTACAGTAATGCCCTACTAAATCTCTTCTGAGCCACCTTCAAGCATATTTCCAAGGAACAAGACATAATCATTATTGAGGACAGCATCATTCAGTGCTTGAGGTTTGGGCTGGATCCTCAAGGCCCCTTCCTGACCGTGGGACACTGCCATCCTCCCAAAGATGTGCCAGATAGCTTAGAGAAAATCTAACTCTGCATGTCTGATCTGGGTTACTTTAGCAGCAGGGAGAAAGAGGTTAAGGGAGGATAAGATACTGTGATTTTTAAGGAAGGGGGATCTACCCCAGGGAGTACATGTGCCTTGCTCTCTTCATTACCATTAACCCTGCAGAGGATAAATAAACGTGTAAGTAAGCACAACACAGGATGCCTCCTTTTGTTTTTTAGCTGGTGTCTGCAGGCACTGATACAGCAACATGAAGACATTTCTCTTAAGATAACGCTATTACATACGCTGTAAGTGCAAAGCTTAGCAGCTCCTCATCTGCCATGATTTAGATCCAGCCTGGGGCACGAAGCACATGATGCAAATGGAAGTTGTGGGGCTACTTACTGTAGACAAGCAATTCACACTGCAGCAGATCCCCATACCTCCCTGGTACACCAGATCCCTCCAGAAGAAAGCACCGCCTTTTTGCCAGAAATGTTGGGGTTTTTTTCAGTAACAAGCTCATCCCCTTTTGCCACCTCCCTCCCATGCTCTCAGTTCCCTGAACTCCAGCAGAGTTTACTGCAGTTTTGAATCAGAGACACCCCTCCAGTAAAACCCAGAGGAGGCACAAATCAGAACAACTGACATGAAACTGACATTATTAAGCAAATACAACACGCAAGCACCTTCAGTTACACTCTGGTGGGTTTTTTTGGTGTGTATTAGAAGCACAGCCGCGACCCTGCCACAGCAGCTGCTGCCCCCTCCACTAGCCAGCCCCTGCCACAAGCCCAGCACGTGGAGCGTGGATGGAAGACAATGACACAAACGCTGGGGACGAGCCCCTGCAAAGCGCAAGGAGTGCGTGGTAGAGAAAAGCATTCTAGTCTAGCAGCAAAATGTACTTTAATTTCAGTTCTGTGCTATAATGATAGAGAAAACACAGTACCGAGGAAGACAGCTGCAGCAGCCCCAGGAAAAAAAGAGCAGAGAAGTTACGTGAAGCGTTTTCTTATATAATGGGCAAGGGAATGGCTACTAGGTGACAGGTTACAGTGACAGGACAAAGTACATAGGAGAGAGAGGGCAAGACTAGAGACAAGTGCCTACTGAAGTAAAAGGCAAAGAAGAGAGGAGGAAGAGCTGGGGATGGAGGGTGTGCAAATGGGAGGGCATCAGAGGAGGTTACATGAGACCCAGTCTCAAATATATGGGAACAAACAGTGCCGACAGAAAGGAAGATTGGAATGGACAGGAGTGCTTCAGGGCAGAAACCATAGGTAGGAGGAAAGACCAGGAGGACAGGACTGATAAGGGGAGAGAAGTCTGGAGGGAGAAGCAAGAGGCCCCCAGGTTGGAGAGAGCTTGCACTAATGGGTAAGAGGCACTCCAGGACTGGCATGAGGTATGCTTTGCTATTGCTCTGAATGCTGTAAACATTTTGGTTTTTGTCTATCGGTGAACATTCAGTTCAGTTTGATACATGTGCTCTTACGGGTAACTGGAAGCCTAGCAGAGTTTTACATCTCTTATTACTAGTCAAACTTACACACAAGGCAAACACAACACTGACTAAAAATCTCATTTTATGTCTTTTATGCCTAATTCTCCTATTTCAACATGCACATCTATGTCTCAGAAAAGCTTCTCTAGCAGTAGACACTAAATAACATACACATGAAGTCACATGCACTCTCAACCACCCACACCCACAGACACACACACCTATTGCCCTTCCCTGATTAGACCAGTGGGACTTTGTCCATCACACCTTCCCAGTGTGGAGGACAGGGACCTATTGGTCCATCAACAAGTCCATTAAAAGTGATGGAAATCATCCTAAACCTGGGGCCAAAACAGGAGAAAGAGACTCAAAGCAGATTGGGGTCTGTCTGCTTCTGAAGTTAACGACATCTGAAGCCTGTTAAAAAAGCAATTTGTAAACTCTTCTTCCCTTTTGCTGTCAGAGGACTTGGGAGCTGACTGGATACATGCCAGCGAACACACAGAAGAAGAGCTGAGTGAAAGGATTTTTTCCCCCATCTTTTCATGTGACAGCACACTCTGACATTACTTGAAATGGGAGGAAAATTTTGGAGGTGTGCACTTGTGGAGAGGGGAAGTGGGGTTTGTGAGTTATGAATATCCCTTTCACATCACTAAGAGATGAATCAAAGATAGGATATTTGTCCTTGATGGGGATTAGTCATCACTCAGTGCTCTCTGAAGCTTTGGCTCAGTCATTATTTCCTTAATCAGCCCCTGGTTTAAGGGGAAGAGCTATAAGCTGCCTATTTTAATTCACTTCAGACTGACATTTGGCATAAAAGAAGCAGCTGGTGCCAATTTCTTGTTTAAGAAAAAAATAACCTACTTGAAATAACTACTCTGCTTTCGTTCAACAGAGACAAACTGTAAGAGCAGCAACAAAAATAACTGTGATAGATTCATATGCCTCAGACAATACTTTTGCTTCACTGTATGCTCCAGGATGTTTCCCGTGGAGGATAATATCTGTCACCAATTTAACAGGCAAAATACTTCCCCAGCACATAAGCCGAATGAGAATACAGTTCCTGGCACCAATTCAGCAACGGTGTCTCTGAAGGTGTCCGCTCAAAACAGTTCCCCAGGTCAATGGAGGAGAGAGGGGAGCTTGGTTTTCAGAGGCTGCTGGCTACTTTGAAGATTTTGCATGAGTGCTGACATAAAAGAATGTCAGTGGGCCTTCTGGAGTCACACTCCAAGCAGAACCAGCCTTTGTAGACATCAGGGAAACGTGTGAGTTGTTCTCACTTGTTTCTGTTCCTCATCCATCAACACAAACATCAGAAGTCTGCTGTTTCTTCATTACCTGGTTGTCCCTGCCACCCTCACCACCACAGGTGAGCACTTTGCTGAAGAGCCTGGTCTGGGATGCATCAGCTGGCACTAGAGGTCAGCAGCACCCAAGCCCACCCAGAAGGTGTATCGGTGTCTTTAAGAGAAATACCACAAGGCAGTGAACAGGGCCTTCTGCCTTCTCTTTAAAAGCCATGACAGCATAAGACTGATGCTGCCGCTGTCTCACATCCAGGGAAGCACTGGGATGCTTTTTGCATGTGAAGTCAAGACAAGGCAGAAACAGAGGAAGGCCAGACAAGGTGGCCTCCCTTCTTCCATCACAACACAGGTTGTTTGACACTGAAGTACTGGGAAGCTGAGCTGCCATGTTGCAGTGGTGGGATCACTGGTCGCTGTGCCATTTTGTGGCCGCAATGGCACTGGGTACAACTGGCACCACAGGCCATCTTGAGGGGAACTATTTCAACTAAAGCAACCTGTGTCCCTGAGAGATCCCAGTCCATCCTGTTTTGTACAGGTGTAGCAGTCACAGTGTTACTTGGAAAGAAGAGTTCTTCCAGCCCGTCCTCACAATCAGTGGCTCAGTGTCCTCCCTTGTCGGTCAAACATTGGGAGTGTTACACTGTAATGCAGGTGATTTGCTCTCCTCCTTCCCTTTCAGCTATAACAGGAGGGGGTTACATTTGTGATGTGGCTCTACTCCACTTCCTATTGACCAGACATCACCAGGGACAGCCACTGGATGTAAGACTATATTGCCTGCTTCTGTTTTTGAATCCTTTCAGAACATTGCTCAAGTTTCCCCAGACACCTGTTCCACTAGACCTTCTTTGACAGGTACCTTGGTTGCTATAAAGCTGTGGGCCCATGAACAGCTAAATTAATGTCTGGTTTAGCCACTGCATGATACAAAGCCCCTTGGATTAATCTGGGGCAATTTCCAGTGCCCACCTTTCATTGATCTTTTTCTACAAAACAGATGGAGACTTCTAACACCAACCAGCCAGGTACCAAAAAGCAGGTTATTTTAACAAACATAAATTTTGCATGTGCACCATATTTAGACTTTGGTGTCTTAGAGACCACAGGAATGCACTTCCAAAATAAAACTAAACCTGTTTACCATCCCTACCTTGATCCTAAACCTATTTGTACTAATATCCTGCTCAGTATCCTTACAAAAAAGCCTCAAGACCTGCTTCCTACCTAATGCATGGACAGTAACTTTTAATACCCAATCAAGCTTTTTGTACCCCATTCCAAACACATTTGCTCAGCTTTAGAATTCAGGCTGCCTAGTTCACACTAAACCTTTATCACCAGCTTTCTGATGTGTCAATCTACCCACAGCCCTTGATTAGAGCAGGGGTTTACAGCCCCTGATCTGTGGGTGACTGCGAGAAGGAAAAGATCCATGTGGTCACTTTCCAGGCCTTGAAAAAACAAAGAAAACAGACCTCTGGTCTGTAGGCTCAAATACACAGACTGGCTGTCTGCTTCTCCACAAGAAAAATATTTCAAGAATCTGAGAGCTGATGAGCTGGAACAGCGACATCATAGAAATGGGGCCCGATGCTTCTGTATTATCGCAGGGCAAAAAAGAGGAGCTTTTTGGACACCTGCACAGAGCCTTCTCCTGCACCTGGCAATCAAGGCTATAGAAATAGGGCCAAAATATACTTCCCACACCACTTCACACCCAGACATTTGTCCCACTCACTGTGTACTTCCCCATGTCCTGTTCTTAAGCAAGCACCAAGCAGCAGGGTCTGCGTCTTAAATAGTTTTTCACATGGCATTGAACCCACAGTGGACAATCGGTATGTAACAACAGTCAAAAAATCAGTAAATAATAAAAACATATTTTTGATTTTTCATCCTACCTCTCCCTGCCATGCACTGATCAGGTACCACATGAAAAATGCTATTTGCTGTGGCAGACAAGTGTTGTGCTCTTCTTGCATCTCAGATGGGGCAGATTCCTTTTCTTGACTCCTGTCAGCTAGTAGGTTGTTCTGAGAAGCCACCAAGCCTGTTAATGTCTCTGGTGGCCAGAAACCTCTTTGTGTTGGGTTTTGGTACAGCGCCTAGCACAACAAAGCCTGAACGACGACTGTGGTCCTGAGTCTGAACTACAGTACAAATAAATGATACTAAAGAAAACAATCATCCACACTAGAAGACTTGCCTGACAGGATCTAGCAAGAGGTTTGGGGATTACCTTCCTCATGAGAAAAACTCATCTCCTTGACAGTCATACAGAATAAAACTCTTAGTCTCCATCCCCGGAAGATAAGGGGCTGTGGCAGGGTAGCACCTGGTCTCACAAGGTGTGCAACCAAAATGAGAAGGTGAGTTGACTGCTCCAGAAAGCACCATGAATCATGTGCCTTTGCCTTCTCTCCCCTTCACCCCTCTCCCCATGGTCTCTGGATCCAGACTCAGCAGCCAGTGTGGAAGACAACGCTTTGTGCTGAACTTGGCTTGACAAGTTTCAGAACTACCCTTAGGGACTTTCCAAACACAGGGAAGAGGTGAGAGTCAGAGACGTCTGGAAGAATGTAAAGGTGCAGTGGCATTATTTACACACAAACCAATGTAGTAAATTTAAAGGAAACCTGCCATCCCAACAGATGGCCCTATGACTAGAGGGTATTACGGATTTGTGCTAGACAGGCCACAACTGCAAGATTAACCAAAAAAAATCACAGAATCTCAGAGAATCCTAATACCATGTATGGATCACACTCTGGAAGCCTCTTTCCCTCCTCCATCTTTTTTTTTCATTCTCAATGCTTTTAACACCAAGAAAGTTTCACATTTAAATATGGGTTTTAGCTGTAGTGGGAAGCATATAGTTTCTGAGGGCCCGAGCTCAGCTTCTCTAGCTGAGCCTCCTCTGGGTTTGAGACAGCAGGTCTGTGTAAATTTTGGATCTCAGGAACCTGGGGTAAGAGTCCTTCTCCATCAGGCTGTGCACCTTCCCCTGAGCTTGGTCAAAGCATGAAAGGGAGGGCTCCTGCATATTTCTTCTTGTCAGCTCCCGTGTCTGGAAGTCTATGTTCACCTGGGAAAAGTAGCAAAGAGAGTTTGGTACTGAATGATGAGTTTTCCTCCTTCAAATGGTCTGTTTTACTTCATCCATGGCAATGAAAGCAGCAGCAGAACCAAGCAGAACCCTTTCCCATGCCTAAAGAACCCTGCAAATTCTGTGGGGTTTAGTGGTCCAGTGTTATGAATCCTGCCCCAAATTTGGAAAAGCTGAAGTAGATTTACAGTGATCTGAACACTTCTAAAATCCAATTACTTGTATTCAGGCTCTTAAGCATGAGCTTATGTAGTGCATTTATTAAAAATGTTGGCTCAGCTTTACCTTTCTTCCGTCAACCAAGACTTCCCTAGTCCCTTTGTATTGGGTGTATAGTGCAGAGTAAAGATGAATTACGTTTTTGCAAGGTTTAGACTCTTTTACAATGTTTTAAAACTCTGATATTAAAAAATAAATGGTTTGATTTTTCCCATAACACTTTGTGTTATAATATCTGGAGCAGGGACTTGGAAAAATAAACCACTCTCATGTCATTATTGATGTTTGTTTGCAAACGCTGAGTTTTCCTGTTTTCTTTTGCTAGCAGAGCAGTCAGCATTTGTTAGGGTTATTTTTTAAAACCTGGCTGAAGAGATATTATTTGTTGTTATTCACCCAGGATCCAAACTTAAAGGAGTCTAGGAAGTAAAACTGTCTGCCTTAGCTCAGATGACAGCAATATAGATCAGCTCTCTGTGTCCCTTAAGGGTCATTTCACACAAGTAGCACACCAAAATTACGACAACAAGACCAGATTTTAGGAAAGACCCCATCCAGCTTCAGCTCATGTTTCTGAAAACCTCACCCAGCTCCACTGATTGCCAGGAGGAAGATGCTCACTGAGGCTGATGGGAATTAAAGCGTGCCCTGAGATGCTCACACCCCTTCCCTTGGTGTAAATTTGGGAGCTTCTCAGTGACCTTGCAATAGCCCTTCCTAGTTTAAAGATGGAAGAAAGACAGCCCTTTTTGAGGGAATCCCCTTGCAGGCACCTTTATTGTGGCAAGCATTCCTGCAATCTAGCAGGAGGACTGCTGTGGGAGAGTGGGTGCAGTAAGCACTCTCCTGGTTGCATTATGAATACAATGAAACCACCCAGCATCACGACAGTCTCATCAGTCTGTCAGTACTTGAAAGAAGACTTAACAATTCAGGCTTCAGGTTGCGACTGCACATTTTGTTCAGCTCTGAGTTATTGCTCCCATCTTTTATTTGGTTTAATTGAGTTTGGAGTTAGTCAGCAGATAAACACTCCTCCCTGGAGAGTCAACAAGTTAGTCATTCATAGGATGCTTCTATGCAAAATGTCCTGGAAGAAATGAGCCCAGTACCCTGTTTGGGGATTGATAGTAAATGAGGAGCAAGGCAAAATACTCCTAGGAAGCTCACAGAGGTTAGGAAATGTAGGTTGCAGTTGCCAGTAAACTCACTGACTGTGACTAATTTAGTATCATCAAAGTAGTTGCCCTCACCAGGTGATGAGTCACCATAAGCAGAAGCAGCTGTAGCAAGCAGCATGGTATTCCCATCCTCCTTATCTGCTCCTCTCAGGAGAGGAGAGAGGGCTCCCTGACACCCCAGATCCCAGCCTGGGGAGATGCTCCCCTGCATCACCGTGATACTCTGCCTGCCTGGGATGCTGGCATACCCACCTCTCGAGGAGCCTGCACATCAATGAACTCCTCAAAGATGCGCTGAGCCTTGGAGGCCAGCTTGGCTGCTGAGCGGGTCTTCTTGAAGTCCTCACAGGCGAGCCAGAACTCCAGGTTTTCTTCACTAAACTCTGTCTTCAGGAAAGCGCGGAAGGCAGCCAGCCCATCTGCAAGAGAGATGAGGGAAGTTACAATGGGGGGAGAAAGAGGGCAGGGAGCAGTCTCTTTAACAGACATCTTTGCAGTCACCCTTGCCTACACAAGAGCATATGCATTTTTTCCCAAGGTGATCCCAGGATGTGTTCATAACTTACCCCATTGCATCAGTTGAACTCATGAGCTGCCACAAAGCTAAACATAATTTATTGAAAAAGTATTTTGCCAGCTAACATGGGAAAAGGTTTTCTTTGAGACTGGAGCACCCAGCCTTTGAGGTGTTCCTCTTGAAAACATCAAGCTTGATGATAAAGTCACTTTGCCACAGAATCTTGTTACACGTTCACATCCTATATGTCATTAAGAAAAGCCTTTAATAAAATGTAGCATTTGTGGTCTTGTCTCCTGTGATTTTCTGCCACTTCACTTTATTGCCTTTATGACGTATTTTTAGTTCTTTCTTAAACTGAGGAAGGATCCTGGAGAGTCCGACTGTTACTGCTACAATAAAGGGGAGAGAGAAAGGACGTGGCATAATTACTGCTTGTCTAGTCAGTGGTAAAAGTGTTCTTATCTCTTGTTAACACTTAGCAATTGTGGTATTTCAGTAATGTAATCTGAGTCAGCCGGGGCAGATTAGAAATATGGAAAGATTTATTAGGCAACCTGTGTCCATTTAAACCCCTTCCTGGGCATATTTTTGGACACAGCTATTGTTTTTTATTTCTCTGAATGGCACCAGCAGAGGTGAAGTAGCTGAAGGTTTCACACATGCCTCTTCTCCTTTCTTTAGCCTTGGGATAAATTTGGCTCCTAATGTTCTTTCTCCAGTAGCATGCTTCTAACTTTTTCTGGTCTTTTTCTGTAATGCCGGAGTATTTGTAGTTCATGACTGGAAAATTCCTGAGTCGGCTCTGGCTACTTCCAAGCAAGTATCTAAAAATATTGATAGAATCGGGAATGCACTCAGCAAGGTCAGTCTCCCCAAAGGATGAGAGAAGCAAGTGCATGTGTGCTTGGCAGGGACAAAGACTGATGAGGCTTTGTAGGACCTGAGCCTCTGCAATGTTGGGGTGTTCAGACTTTCTGCTGTGGTAGGTCTTGGCAGTGCTGCCTTCTGGCCTTCCTCCCATGGCAGAGTGTGTGGGAGATGGGACAGAGCCCAGAGGTGATTCCTGATGTTTAATGCAGGTCATTTTCACACGTCCACAGCAAGCTCAGCTCCACTAGGGTCAGGGGCAGGTCACGTCACAGAATCCATCAGAAAAGCCCTACAGCTTTGTCCTTGTTTTCTTGTGTGTACCAGGTATATGAGGAGGAGAGGCAGCAATGTAACATTGACCTTCTATCTCCCTTTGTGTCCTAATCTTATTCCTGCTTCTCTTGTTTTCAGTAATAACTTTAGACATTGAGATATTTTTCAGTTTTAGGTCCTTAGCCTCAAGCCCTAAGAAATGGCCTCAGGTGTCAAACAGCAACTAACAACCCTATTTCTGGCTGCACATAAGTCAGCAGAGATGTCTGGCTGCGCATAAGTCAGCGGAGATGTCTGACTGCCCAGATTCTCAAAGGGAAAGGCAGAAAACATATCAGGGCAGACAGGCCCAAACTACAGGCTGAACCTCTCCACTCTTGTGTTTCTTAAAGCTCCATCACTACTGGGCTCTGCACTGCTCAGTGCTCTGTCAGCAGTCTGATTCAACAGAGCACAGCAACTGGCATCTGAAACAGGGACATCCCATCTTAGTTCTTTGCCACGCTGGCTGCTTCTGTCAGCCCCAGAAGGGTGAGAAAGAGCTGTAGCATGTCAACTCCTCCTGCCACTTCTTAATTAATGCACTTGTAGGAGAAGATCATCAAGGTTTCAGACTGCTATAGTGGGCAAATCGAGGGCTCCAGTCTGTGAGGCTAGTGAGCAATTAGTGCAAACCGTGGGTTCAGGACTGGGGTGATAATGTGGCATTAGCCCTGGAGAAGCCTGTGGAGCAGAGTGACAAAGGCACCTCCAGGAATGAGGTGCATGTCAGGATCATGCTTACTGTGGCTCTTTTGGGCCTCTCTCAAGAAGATAAATGTGGTGAATGAGAGAGATGCTTTAGGGCTGCTCCCCTTCCTGAAATCCAGGAGACAGAAAAAAAATTTTGAAACCTGTGTCCTCCCCTTAATGCCTATAAAATTGACAGGGCCATTGTGAGAGCAAGCGGAGGACTTGAGAATAGAGCAGGAAGCTTTTGTGGGAGGAAAAGGCAAGGACATACCAGGATTGCTGACAGGTTTCAGAAAAAAAGAAAGTACAGAAGAGAGAAAGCAGCAGTTTCCCGAGATGTATGTCATTTTATATATCATCAGCTCCTAAGACATTTGATGATAAGTATTCCAGCACCCAAGCACGCTGCTCTGACTATACAGTCTCTGCTCTGTGTGCCCTGCCAAGGTTTTTCTCCCCTTTCTCTGCCCTGATCTTCTTGCCCCGGCACCCTCCGCCCCGCCATTTCCTCTACCGCAGCTCCAGAGCCTCAGCACTGACAATCATCTGCAGAAATACCAGCTTTGCATGCAATTATAGTAACTGTAAAGTATAATATCTGTTAAAAGAAGGGGATGTCATGATTGATGAGGTGAGAAAGACATTTGCTTCAGCCCTGCTCTGGAAAGCAGAAGCTACAGGTCCCTCTTGGGACCAGGAGGTTTCCATATGCTCTGCCTCCTGCTCTCATGTCAATCAGCTGCTCTTTATCTTGAAATAAGGTCAGACAGTAGGTAGATAAATAATAGTGTCTGCCTTCTTTATATGTTCCCATTGTGCCCTTCTCACAGCCTTTGAAGAGCTGGGAATGATAAAGCAGGGCCTGGGAGGACCTTATGGAAGCCTTGGATACAGGAGAGGTCATCCTTGACCTGAGGCTGTCTGGCTCTCCATAGATTTAATCTTTAGCCTTTGACTGCCTGCCAGGATTTACAGCTGTGCCTGGCAGACAGAGTTTAGAGATGGGAACCCAGAGGACTGTGCAGTACTAAATCACTGCCCACAAGTTTTTCATGGAACAATGATAAATCAGATTGAAAGGGAAGGAGGGCAGTTAGGTATGGTGACTGCCACCACCTCAGTTGGAATTTGACCTGGACGTTGACTTATTTCTCCTCCTGTACATGATAGCTATATCAAGGAAGAAATACTTAGGAAGGATTAGCATCTCAAAGCTCATCTCACCCAGCTGGAAAGCTTTTCTGCTGGGACAACCAACACAACCTATCACAAGTATGATATGTGCAGAAAAATATCATAACTGAGTCATCCTCCTGAAATACCCTGGGACATGGTCAGAGCACCTGAGAAGTGTAATTCCAAAGGGATGCTTTACAGAAAAATCACAGAGATGGAAAGCAGGATTAGAAGTCTTCAGAAGCAGCAGCAGAGGATATCCATACAATGTGCATCCTAAGGCATGGCTGTTCAAGAAGACAGATGTACTGCTAGAGATGCACTGTCCTTCAAAATAACGGCTGTACACTTATTCAGGATTTTGTCATGAGAGTAGTGAGCCTTACTTGAAGCCAAAGGAGTAAATCAGTACTGATGGAGCAGATAAGACAAAGACATGAAGCTCTTCCACTGAGAATCAAGAGTCTGAAAGACGAGCAGAAGGTATTTGCTTTTTTCTTTTGCAGTGTGAGTGTAAGCTTCAAAACACGCTGCTCTCTGTTCAAACAGACCAAGGGAATACACAAGAGGATTGTCAGAAAGGATTGTGCGAGTATTTGTACATTACCAGCCCAAGATCTTGCAGTGCACCTTAAAGATATAACCCTGTAGGTCTTCTGTGAGTTAGATGTGCCAAAGACATGTGACAGGGACTGCCAGGCAGATCAACGACTATGTGAGGACAAGGATTCAGCTGTTCCTCGCAGTTCTCAAAGTAAAGAATCACAATATTGAAATTATGGTCCTCAAAGTAAAGAAACACAATATTGAAAATGTGGTCCTCAAAGTAAAGCAACATTCCATCTATGAGGTAACGCAAGAATGGACTACATTCCAATTAGACAAGCCACCTCCTTATCGGTCGGTGGGGGGGGGGGGGGGAGGTGTGTGTGAAAAGGGGAAGTAAGATCACCTGAGAGTATCCAAAAGTAACCTAAAGCTATTTAACATGGTAGAAAAAAAACAAAAACAATAACATCCCTGTGTGGAGAACTAACATGCTAATGTCAGACTGCCTCTGTATAATGAACTAGCCACCAACTGGAGCATGCACAAAAGGGCATTATTTAGATGACAAAAAGGTGACCAGTGAACAAGCTTTGTGCAATTTTTTCTTTGTTGTAAACAGCATAAAATCCCACAACTCCTCTGACGCTATGTGCTAGCTTTGTGAATTATCACCTAGCACCCTTTTCTGCTCAGAATTTGAATAAAACAAATACCTCAGCTCCTTGTGTTAATTTTTTTTTGTGCACTGGGTGAGGAACACAGATTTGGGACAACATCCTGAGATGCTGTTCTTCAGGCCATGAAGAGTGGATCCTTTTCATCAAAAAGGGTTGTGGATGAAGGGACTGAACTGGCTAACACAAAAAACACAACACGGGTCTTCAAGGAAAGCTTCAGCAACAGGAAGAAGAGCAAGAGCTGATATTAGTGGCTTAAATCATTCAGGAAGACAGCTTAATAACAGGCATTAGCCACTGTCAGAGTAAAAAAAACCAATCAACAGTCATTTATTTAATACATGCATTTCACACCATCAGGGCAAGCAGCACTTCATGTAAGAAATAGAGGTAGAGTCCTTAAGGCTGGTAGGTGAATTGATTTGCTCTATGGAGCATGTTGGTCCAGGGCTGAAGGGACAATACCACAATGCTCCATATAGCACATGTACACACTCTCACTGCTGCTCAGCACTGCACTGCTGAATGTTAGCTGCCTGTCACTAGCACAACACTAATGCTGTTCTGGCTTAGAAAAACTAGGAGTAGGCTGGGATATTTTTGGAAGAGGAGCAATGTGTAGACAACAGGAGGAGGACAACAATAAAGTTTGGGCAGAAGAGCACAGAGAACACAGAACATGATGGAGGGGGTGAAGGGAGAAAAAAAAAAAAAAAAAGAAATCACCGTTGAGATAAAAAAATCAGCAAAAAGGTTTCTCTGTGTTGGATGCTTCGTTGAAAAGTGACTATGGGTTGAGGACAGACTGTCCTGCTGGATTCTGGACAAATGACAAGCCATGTGTCCAGCCCCACAAGGGATGCAGAATGAGACATGCCATTGCTTGTATTTCCCTCCAGCAGCCTGTCAAAAGAAATCTCCATCTGGCTGACCAGCCTGTACCTCCTGGGCATGGGTTCAGAGCAGGGATTACTCCACAGTTACTCACTCGCATGCACACACAACCTGGGGACCACACTGAGCTCCACTTCCCTGGGAGCCATCGGTAATCCGCACTGGCACGAAATGGGAAAAGATGCCAAAATTTAGCATGTTAAAAGCACTGGTTTTGCTCCCTGAGCATCCAGGGAAGCATGCTACATGTGATCTGTCTATTATTCTGTCAATTCCCTGCTGAAAGCAGGATCAAACTAATCTCTCCAGTTGCTTGCCCCATGCAGAAGCCCTGACCCAAGGGAATATCACTGCAAGGGAATATCTCCTGCAGTACGCTCAGACAAGGCTCCTGCTGTAAAAAGGGGATTGACTGGCTGACTCTATGGTTACAAGTTGATTTGACTCACCCATTAGCAAAACCAAGTAGGATATTGCACTAACAGACTCATCTGGGGCTGTCAATGGAACAGAGCTGAGATGCATCCTATCAGCACAGGTTACTCTATGAGAGCTAGGCTGAGGGATGCTGAAGTCTCAATGTCAATGCAAAAGAAGGTGGGGCTTTGGCAAAGCATGCCTTTCTGCCTTCCCTACTCACAATTTCTTGCTAATGACAACATTAATTATTCTTTAAACAACCACGAAAGGAATCCAAATCAGACCACTCTGTATAGAAGGTACATTGCCCAGCCTGGGAATCTCTGGAGATATGCAACTGCTTCCAAACCCAGATTTTTTCAATCCTCCAGTCAAAATGCTGCCAGACAGCAGCATGTCAGGATCAAACATTACCTATGGAGGTCATTCATTAAAACAATCAAGGGAGAGGGAAGTGGGAGGCTCCACAGGGCCAGTACACTTCAAGTGATATTTGACAAAGATAAGCATAATGACACTCGCTGTAGAGTCTGCATAAAGCATAATACTGTTCATTTCCGTTTGGAGACTCATGAAAATGAGAAGTGGAAGAGTAGAAGTTGTTTGGCTTTCCCTTAAAGAGTGCTGCAGCCCTAGGAGCCTCCTCTGTGTATAAGAGCAGCCTACTCACCTTGACAGTGCAGAGACACTTTAGGGACCTTTCTTGCTCAATATTACCCACAAAGACCACCCCATTTTCAGATGCTACATCCAGCTCCTGAGTCCTTCTTGAGCACTCCGTTGTTTTGCTGGTTTTTATTCCCCAAAGAACACATTGACTGGAAGGGACCCAAAACCATCATAATATCTGAGTGCAGCGGAAAGCGCTACTCAACCCCCTGCAGTCAGCATCACAATCTCCCTTCCAAATAGATGAACTGTCCATCTAGAGAAGAAAGAGTTTATGACAGATGTGTCAAGCCAAAGCGGTCTACCTGCTGATGCTGTGAGCCCCAGGGGAAATTCTCCCTTAGCCCAGCTGGTGCTCAGCCCATGCCCCCAAGCATGAATTCAGATTTTCCCTGGCTAATATTATTCACCTGGGCAGTCACAGAAATTAGTCTGAGATGGTTCTGTCCTTTTCTTGGCACTAAAAGTAGAATAATAGCTGGCAGCTTCGCTCCAGACAGATGCAGGCAGGCCATGCACTGCTTCTACTCCTCCCAAATTTTGGTCAGATAAGGCTTGTAAGATACCCATCTAACAACAGCACTTCGCTAACAACAAAAATGCAGCTCTCTCTTGTTCTGCTTTCATAGCAGATCTTTGTCAATTCTTCTGTGTTTTGGATGCAAGTATACTTAAGGGAAAACAAAATATAATTCCTTCTGTGGATATACACTCTGCTCTCCTTTAAACCAGTGCACTTAAAATAACATTTCTGTTTCCACAGAGCTTTTTGTATTTGCATCACTAGAACACTTGTCTGTCAGGCTAGCGATTTCAGAAACTTCAGGTGCAGAGCAGTTGTGACATATTCAGTTAGAAAGTAATTTATTAAGCAGCACTTTTTTTTGTGTGGGGTTTTTTTTTTATCACCGATCACCAAGCAATGTCATCATGACTGCTGATAAAAAAAAATAATTAAATTTTAAAGATTACTTTCTGTTGCTATTAGGAATGGACTATTTTTCATTAGGTGCGGGAGAGTTATCAGAATTACCTTCCTTTCTAGAGACAGGAAAAATTCTGATAATTCATTTATCACTCTATAAGGCTAATTTATTAATAAAACCAGACACTCTTGTGGAGGCTGTTGGACAAAGTAATTGCACTAAGGTTTGATTTAGCATTCGCAGTAGTTAGCTGAAGAGGGAACAGGCTGTATAATGTCAGTACATAGATGCTCATATTAACAGGCTTTTGTAACCAAAGCCCTTTTGCTGCAGTCTGTATCTAGCAAGGAAAATTATTTCAACTTTTACACTGGTGAAGGAGGAACAGGGGTTCGAGTACAGAATTGTAATGTTGATGTGAATGTCCTGTCCTCCGTCCTCCACACCCCCCAAGTACCATATAATCTCTCTGGAGCATTTTTCCCTTCTTGTTTTAAATTTCCACAGAATGAGTGTTCCCTCTCAGCCATACCTATTATACTTACATATTATACTTTATATTATATTACATACTATTACATATTATATTATATACTTTATATTANTATACACTCTGCTCTCCTTTAAACCAGTGCACTTAAAATAACATTTCTGTTTCCACAGAGCTTTTTGTATTTGCATCACTAGAACACTTGTCTGTCAGGCTAGCGATTTCAGAAACTTCAGGTGCAGAGCAGTTGTGACATATTCAGTTAGAAAGTAATTTATTAAGCAGCACTTTTTTTTGTGTGGGGTTTTTTTTTTATCACCGATCACCAAGCAATGTCATCATGACTGCTGATAAAAAAAAATAATTAAATTTTAAAGATTACTTTCTGTTGCTATTAGGAATGGACTATTTTTCATTAGGTGCGGGAGAGTTATCAGAATTACCTTCCTTTCTAGAGACAGGAAAAATTCTGATAATTCATTTATCACTCTATAAGGCTAATTTATTAATAAAACCAGACACTCTTGTGGAGGCTGTTGGACAAAGTAATTGCACTAAGGTTTGATTTAGCATTCGCAGTAGTTAGCTGAAGAGGGAACAGGCTGTATAATGTCAGTACATAGATGCTCATATTAACAGGCTTTTGTAACCAAAGCCCTTTTGCTGCAGTCTGTATCTAGCAAGGAAAATTATTTCAACTTTTACACTGGTGAAGGAGGAACAGGGGTTCGAGTACAGAATTGTAATGTTGATGTGAATGTCCTGTCCTCCGTCCTCCACACCCCCCAAGTACCATATAATCTCTCTGGAGCATTTTTCCCTTCTTGTTTTAAATTTCCACAGAATGAGTGTTCCCTCTCAGCCATACCTATTATACTTACATATTATACTTTATATTATATTACATACTATTACATATTATATTATATACTTTATATTATAATATAATAATAATATATTATTATATTATATTACATATTATTATATTATATTACATATTATACTTTTTTTTTTTTCCTACTGGCTACAAGACCAATGATCTCAAGAAGATACTGCTGCTAAAATTATATATTGCTTAACCTGCCTTGGACAGCCATCCTGTTTCAAGTCGTCACTTAATTCCTTGACGAAACTGTTGTCAACTCAGTACAAACCCAGAAAAAGTACACTTTATTTAAAATAATAATATAATTCTACACTTATATTTTAAAATGTAAGTGCAGAAAAACATGAATCTAAGAAAGCCAGGCAGTTCCTTATTGCAATGTAATAACTCACCACCCCTGTTGACACACATTAATGAGCTTATACTGTGAACACTGCTGTCTTGTTTACAATTTCTCAGCACAAAGATGTTGAAGAAGCTAAATAATATTTTCCAAACAGCCCTGATATGACTGATCTATTGAACGGGGTGAGGTGCACTCATTATACATTTGCATAAGGTTTCTGGATGTGAAGTTTTCAGGTTTGCATTGGTAACTGTAAATTAAATTCTTCTAGGGCTACTACAGCTCATGGTTTCCCTGCTAAAGAGCAAGTTTTTGTGGTTACTGAACCATGCACACTGTTGTGTTGTAACACTCGCAGCAAAGGCTGAATTTCAGTATGGTGTGGCTGCACACAAGAGCAGCTGCAGGGAAAGAATGGATCTCAGGGGGCTTTAGCAAGAGAGAACCAGCCATTTGCTAATGTGGAAAGACTGGACCCAAGGGCACATGCTAAAGGATGGTTTGCATGGCTACAGCCTCAGGGTGTTGCCTCGCATCCCCAGGAGCTGGAGAAGGCTGGACCATGGGCAGATGGCTTTAGCAGGTGTGATCACCCACTCAGGAGCAAAACCAGGAAGAAAACCCACAGAAACTCAATTTCAACCAGAAGACAAATCCTGCCCATAAATGAGTGTGACCATTGCCTAGCAGATAGTAAGCAGCTACCTGAGGGACCATTCCTGTGCAATGCAATTCACTCTTTGCCCTAGCTACAGCCAGTATTAAGGGTAATGGAGGGGGGTGAAACATAGGATTTTATCTCTACTCACATTTATGGGACAAAAGAACGTCAAAAGAGTCTGCCCATCTTGTGGCTTCTTCTGTTGATAGTCTTCTGTAAAGAAAGGAAGAGGCAAGTTACAGATAACCCATAGCTGCTTGGTCCCCTCTGGGGCTGTTTGACAAGGACACCAAGGAAGGCTGGAAATTTTCTCACCTAACTTTGGAAGTCTACAATGTAGAGATCTCCAGGTGAGCAAGTCACCCTGGGCTTGCTTTGGAGTCAGTGAGGAGATACCAAGGGACTTTCAGGGATTTGACTCTTCATCTCATATCCCCAGGTAGGTGGGTAAAATAGGCCAGATGAACCACACCCAAACATGGACTAATTTTAACTTAATGACTACAAGCATAAGCCCAGGGAACAAGTTCAGATGTAGACATTTACATTGTAAAAGCCAAAAGTGAAGTGAAATAAAACCTACCCCCTGAAGAGGTGTTTATTTCTCTTTCCTGATTTCCAGGTCAAGATACGTGTCTTGGCTCAAACGTGGGCTTTTTGGTAGTGTTTAATAGCAAAACTTAGCCAAAGAGGACTGTGACCTGAAATTGCTGGTCACAATCTTTTTATACCAAGTCAACCGCTCAGACTTTGATTTGTGATGCCAGAGGGATAAATTATGTCCTCAGTTGGGTGCAGACATGTCCCACGTACAGCAGTGGGGACCGTGAGCTCTCCTGTCTCGTGGGAGATCTTGTATCAATCATCCAGGTATTTTCTGAGGCTGTTCCTGCTGTATCAGTGATGTTTTGTTTTCCTCTTTCCTTGCAGCTACAAGAACTAGTCAAAGCACAATAAAAGGAAGACAAACTAGAAGGGATGATGGACTGGGAGGGTAAGGACAGAAAAGGGTTTGGGGTGGGATGCTGCAGCTATACTCACTTCAAAGCCCGGTTGGGCTTGTCCGGAAGAATAGCTGTGAAATCATTATNAAGAGCAAGTTTTTGTGGTTACTGAACCATGCACACTGTTGTGTTGTAACACTCGCAGCAAAGGCTGAATTTCAGTATGGTGTGGCTGCACACAAGAGCAGCTGCAGGGAAAGAATGGATCTCAGGGGGCTTTAGCAAGAGAGAACCAGCCATTTGCTAATGTGGAAAGACTGGACCCAAGGGCACATGCTAAAGGATGGTTTGCATGGCTACAGCCTCAGGGTGTTGCCTCGCATCCCCAGGAGCTGGAGAAGGCTGGACCATGGGCAGATGGCTTTAGCAGGTGTGATCACCCACTCAGGAGCAAAACCAGGAAGAAAACCCACAGAAACTCAATTTCAACCAGAAGACAAATCCTGCCCATAAATGAGTGTGACCATTGCCTAGCAGATAGTAAGCAGCTACCTGAGGGACCATTCCTGTGCAATGCAATTCACTCTTTGCCCTAGCTACAGCCAGTATTAAGGGTAATGGAGGGGGGTGAAACATAGGATTTTATCTCTACTCACATTTATGGGACAAAAGAACGTCAAAAGAGTCTGCCCATCTTGTGGCTTCTTCTGTTGATAGTCTTCTGTAAAGAAAGGAAGAGGCAAGTTACAGATAACCCATAGCTGCTTGGTCCCCTCTGGGGCTGTTTGACAAGGACACCAAGGAAGGCTGGAAATTTTCTCACCTAACTTTGGAAGTCTACAATGTAGAGATCTCCAGGTGAGCAAGTCACCCTGGGCTTGCTTTGGAGTCAGTGAGGAGATACCAAGGGACTTTCAGGGATTTGACTCTTCATCTCATATCCCCAGGTAGGTGGGTAAAATAGGCCAGATGAACCACACCCAAACATGGACTAATTTTAACTTAATGACTACAAGCATAAGCCCAGGGAACAAGTTCAGATGTAGACATTTACATTGTAAAAGCCAAAAGTGAAGTGAAATAAAACCTACCCCCTGAAGAGGTGTTTATTTCTCTTTCCTGATTTCCAGGTCAAGATACGTGTCTTGGCTCAAACGTGGGCTTTTTGGTAGTGTTTAATAGCAAAACTTAGCCAAAGAGGACTGTGACCTGAAATTGCTGGTCACAATCTTTTTATACCAAGTCAACCGCTCAGACTTTGATTTGTGATGCCAGAGGGATAAATTATGTCCTCAGTTGGGTGCAGACATGTCCCACGTACAGCAGTGGGGACCGTGAGCTCTCCTGTCTCGTGGGAGATCTTGTATCAATCATCCAGGTATTTTCTGAGGCTGTTCCTGCTGTATCAGTGATGTTTTGTTTTCCTCTTTCCTTGCAGCTACAAGAACTAGTCAAAGCACAATAAAAGGAAGACAAACTAGAAGGGATGATGGACTGGGAGGGTAAGGACAGAAAAGGGTTTGGGGTGGGATGCTGCAGCTATACTCACTTCAAAGCCCGGTTGGGCTTGTCCGGAAGAATAGCTGTGAAATCATTATATGAGTCTGATTTGTGAGACAGGCAGCCCAGACGAGTCCTCATCCCTCTGTTCCTGTGGTCGGTGTGGGGGAGAAGGGGTGTGAGCAGGGGGAAACCAAAGAAGATGAGGATTATAAATCTAGCCAGAGCGGTACAAAACCAAAAATAAATCAATCAATCAAAACAAAGGTGAAAAACCTCAGTGGCTCTGTGCCTCAGACCAGTGTCCTTGGTTCCCTCATCCATGGAAAGGACCCTGAAACACCTCCAGGAAGATGCCAAGCAGACACTGAGGATGGACGTGGCACCAGAGCAGCTGAATTCTCACCCACACCAGATAGTTATTCAGCTGCTCCAACCAGCAAAAAGGCTGTTAAAGGCTGCGCTTTGGGATGGTTTCTTGGAAAGACCTGCTCTGGTCAGGTGTGGGAGGAGAGAGAAGGGCAGCAATACCAGAAATCAGTCACCACAATCCAGCAGCACCAGAAACAGCACAAATACCAGGGCTTGAGGGCAGGAGGGNATAATTCTACACTTATATTTTAAAATGTAAGTGCAGAAAAACATGAATCTAAGAAAGCCAGGCAGTTCCTTATTGCAATGTAATAACTCACCACCCCTGTTGACACACATTAATGAGCTTATACTGTGAACACTGCTGTCTTGTTTACAATTTCTCAGCACAAAGATGTTGAAGAAGCTAAATAATATTTTCCAAACAGCCCTGATATGACTGATCTATTGAACGGGGTGAGGTGCACTCATTATACATTTGCATAAGGTTTCTGGATGTGAAGTTTTCAGGTTTGCATTGGTAACTGTAAATTAAATTCTTCTAGGGCTACTACAGCTCATGGTTTCCCTGCTAAAGAGCAAGTTTTTGTGGTTACTGAACCATGCACACTGTTGTGTTGTAACACTCGCAGCAAAGGCTGAATTTCAGTATGGTGTGGCTGCACACAAGAGCAGCTGCAGGGAAAGAATGGATCTCAGGGGGCTTTAGCAAGAGAGAACCAGCCATTTGCTAATGTGGAAAGACTGGACCCAAGGGCACATGCTAAAGGATGGTTTGCATGGCTACAGCCTCAGGGTGTTGCCTCGCATCCCCAGGAGCTGGAGAAGGCTGGACCATGGGCAGATGGCTTTAGCAGGTGTGATCACCCACTCAGGAGCAAAACCAGGAAGAAAACCCACAGAAACTCAATTTCAACCAGAAGACAAATCCTGCCCATAAATGAGTGTGACCATTGCCTAGCAGATAGTAAGCAGCTACCTGAGGGACCATTCCTGTGCAATGCAATTCACTCTTTGCCCTAGCTACAGCCAGTATTAAGGGTAATGGAGGGGGGTGAAACATAGGATTTTATCTCTACTCACATTTATGGGACAAAAGAACGTCAAAAGAGTCTGCCCATCTTGTGGCTTCTTCTGTTGATAGTCTTCTGTAAAGAAAGGAAGAGGCAAGTTACAGATAACCCATAGCTGCTTGGTCCCCTCTGGGGCTGTTTGACAAGGACACCAAGGAAGGCTGGAAATTTTCTCACCTAACTTTGGAAGTCTACAATGTAGAGATCTCCAGGTGAGCAAGTCACCCTGGGCTTGCTTTGGAGTCAGTGAGGAGATACCAAGGGACTTTCAGGGATTTGACTCTTCATCTCATATCCCCAGGTAGGTGGGTAAAATAGGCCAGATGAACCACACCCAAACATGGACTAATTTTAACTTAATGACTACAAGCATAAGCCCAGGGAACAAGTTCAGATGTAGACATTTACATTGTAAAAGCCAAAAGTGAAGTGAAATAAAACCTACCCCCTGAAGAGGTGTTTATTTCTCTTTCCTGATTTCCAGGTCAAGATACGTGTCTTGGCTCAAACGTGGGCTTTTTGGTAGTGTTTAATAGCAAAACTTAGCCAAAGAGGACTGTGACCTGAAATTGCTGGTCACAATCTTTTTATACCAAGTCAACCGCTCAGACTTTGATTTGTGATGCCAGAGGGATAAATTATGTCCTCAGTTGGGTGCAGACATGTCCCACGTACAGCAGTGGGGACCGTGAGCTCTCCTGTCTCGTGGGAGATCTTGTATCAATCATCCAGGTATTTTCTGAGGCTGTTCCTGCTGTATCAGTGATGTTTTGTTTTCCTCTTTCCTTGCAGCTACAAGAACTAGTCAAAGCACAATAAAAGGAAGACAAACTAGAAGGGATGATGGACTGGGAGGGTAAGGACAGAAAAGGGTTTGGGGTGGGATGCTGCAGCTATACTCACTTCAAAGCCCGGTTGGGCTTGTCCGGAAGAATAGCTGTGAAATCATTATATGAGTCTGATTTGTGAGACAGGCAGCCCAGACGAGTCCTCATCCCTCTGTTCCTGTGGTCGGTGTGGGGGAGAAGGGGTGTGAGCAGGGGGAAACCAAAGAAGATGAGGATTATAAATCTAGCCAGAGCGGTACAAAACCAAAAATAAATCAATCAATCAAAACAAAGGTGAAAAACCTCAGTGGCTCTGTGCCTCAGACCAGTGTCCTTGGTTCCCTCATCCATGGAAAGGACCCTGAAACACCTCCAGGAAGATGCCAAGCAGACACTGAGGATGGACGTGGCACCAGAGCAGCTGAATTCTCACCCACACCAGATAGTTATTCAGCTGCTCCAACCAGCAAAAAGGCTGTTAAAGGCTGCGCTTTGGGATGGTTTCTTGGAAAGACCTGCTCTGGTCAGGTGTGGGAGGAGAGAGAAGGGCAGCAATACCAGAAATCAGTCACCACAATCCAGCAGCACCAGAAACAGCACAAATACCAGGGCTTGAGGGCAGGAGGGGGCTGGAGGAAGAAGAGAGGAAGTAAGGCACCTGAGACCCTGGCCAGGATGGATTCCACGCAGCTTCTTTAGACTCAGGGTTACATAAGCCAGCTAAAACTGCCTCTTTCCTGACAAGCTTACCCAGGCAGAAAATGGCTTTATTGCTTTTTTTCCTCTAAACTTCAAACCAGCCCCAAAGCCTTTGGTCCTCCACCAGCCCCTCATGTCCTTGCTCTCCCCTTCCCAGGATGGCTAGTGCATCCATAGCATCCTTCATTACATAAGCTTAAGATGGGAGGAACACAAAAGGAGAGGGAAACAACACACACACGCACTATACAGGACTGGCATCATCTCCTCTCAAAAACATATAGGTGTCAGTTAATGGTTTTACAGGGTTTCCAGAAGGGTTTCAGAGCCCATGTTTCACTTTTCAAGCCCAAGGGCACCTCTTCTTCTAGATTCCCTGGACACCAAATGAGACCATTCTCTCCTATGGACCACAGGAAAAGGATTTAGTGACCCAGTCTCCACTTAGCTGCTGGACACACTTCTGAGCTGGAGAAAGCCCTTCTCCAAGCCCTGCTGCCAAACAGATGTCAAATACTTTCTGAGACTGCAGAGAGAAGTACATTGTTTCTTCCCTTCCATATGTAATTCTTGCAGAACACTTCAGCACCAGTGACTGAGCCAATCTCTAGCACTCCTGTTTCCCCTTCTCCTCCTGCCCTTCAGAGAGTTTCTATTATTGCACATTTTAATGTAATATTAAAGCAAATTAAATGTTAATTAAATGCAATGAGTGTATCCCTGGCACAGCACAAGCGACTTGCTGCATTTAACAGGCACAAAAACCCAGAGGTTTTCAGTGACAAGAATAGTTGCACAGCCCCAATCTACAGACCTCTGGCCCGTGTTCTCAAGGTACAATGCTACATAAATCTCAAATATCAGTGCAGAAATACCACGTGCAAAATGTCATATTTCCGAATAAGCGTGCTGGACCTGCTGTGCTCAAACCAACACTGAGTCCACTATGGAAGCTTTTTGGTACCTTTCCTGATACTTCCTACCCCTAGCCTTTTTCTCCCCTGCACTATTTGTTCTAGCAAGCTCACAGATTTCTCAGCAAGAGGTGTGACATACATTAGCACAATGCTGCTCAGATTTCTCTCTGATGCCTGAGATCAAGGGAATGCAGCAGGGAATTGGAGCATATGGGGGACAGGGATGCTGTGCCATGAACAAGGAGCTTGTCTGTCATGGAACACCAGTCTCTAGGTGAGAACTTCCAGGACAGGACACAGGAGAAAGAGAAGGGGAAAGATACCACGTCTGCAGGATGTGGAGCAGCAAGGGAAGGGCAGGAGGAAAGGGGACACTGCAGTGAGCTGAAAGGCTCACTGGACGAGGTAGACAGTGACAGGATGGGCAGGGGTGAGGGATGCATCATGTTTTTTCAGTTACCTCCATGGGATCAGTAAGGCAGCCATTCAGGCATCCAGTTAGAGTTAACCCTTTAACTGGCTGGCTTGGACAGCAGTCAGGGCTGTTTGCAGAAGGGATTTAAAGTTTCATGTCCTGGCACTTAAAAAAATACCAAAGAATCCTCTGCAAATACAGGAGAGCCAGTTGTTCTCAACCCATTTGATCCTTGCCTCCTAGTGCAGAATGACAGTTTTTCAATGGAAGACGTTCAGAATTGAGGGATGATCACAGGAAGAGACAGCATTTTCTTCTAAGACCAGGGCCGCAGGATAAGTCCAGCTTCAGGTCTAAAGGGATTTGAGTTTGGCGTCACAGCTCACCATGGAGCAGCAGAACTTGGCATTATCGCACTCATCATTCAACATCTCTGAAGGTCTCTCCTCAACAGGCAGAGCTCCAGGCTGACCTCGCTAAGAAGACCAAACTACCTCTTGTCCCTGTCCCTCCAGGTCATGGCTGATGTTACTGGCCAGGCATCATGGAAAAGCTGGCACTGCAAATAAAATAACAGGAGGACTTCACGTGTCTGCAGATGCTGTCCTTTCACTGTCACAGGCTCAAGCACGCACACAAAAATAAAGAAGGCATCTCCTCTTTAGGGTGGTGGGAACCTGTGGGAAGCCACCAAGGAGATGCACAGACTTGCAAAGGGGAGGGAAGGATAGAGGCAGAGAGGGGATGGCAGCGTCCCTGTGAACCTTGGCACACAAGCAGCTGGTTGAACCAATCTCACATTGGAAATTGAGGGTGAGGTCCATCAGCCAGGAGACCAATGGGACAGAGAGCAGGACTGTAGGGTGAGCAAAGGGCAAAGGTTTATTTGCCAGGGCATGGCCAAGCTCCAAGTAAACTCCATGTCCTCTTGCCCAGAGAGAACAACTGAGGAGGAGACAAAGGAACTGATGAGAGTGGAGACTGTGTGCGAAGAAGACAGGACCCTGCTCTGCTGGAACCTGGGGAGATCCCAGAGCTTGGGCTGCCCAATGCAACATCCCTTTTAAAACCTGATTACATTAAAAACGCACAAAGCCTCTTCCCAACTAAATTAATGGGACTGGGATTGCAGTATATGCCAGTGAATGCATTGCTTTAATCCTTACCCCAAACGGCTGCTTCAATGCACTTTAACTGAAATCAATCCTTGTAATTCCTTAAGCCCCCTTAAATTTCCTCATTAACAGCCTCACCCACATGTGGGGCCACAGCACATTATCTCCTAGAGTCCAGCAGCCCCCTATGCCTCTTTCCCGCTGCCGCTCTGAAGTGAGAGCTGGAAGCAGAGCTGGGTGCTCTCTCACTTGCAGCCTCCCCTAGAAGTCTGCTTTTTTGGGGTCCTGTTATGAAACTGCCTTCTGCTCACCCCCGCTTCCACCTGCTCACCAGCCCCCACAGGGACAACATGCACAGAACTTCCCCCTGCTCCCAAAGTCTGTCTGACTTCATGGATGCCAAGACCTGTCTTTCCCAGGAAGGCGATTCCACTGCTAGGCTGACATCCCCACAGATATTTATTCTGATTGCAAATAAATACAGTCAATTACAACTTTAGAAATATAAACTGTGGTGTCTGGTAAAGGCATCCCAGTAGGGGTCCATGGTGAGGCTTTTTGCCTCCTGCTCCATCATACATCCTACCTCCCTCTCCTATGAAAGGACCCCAATCAAGGAGAATTGCCAGTGTTATCATGGATGTGTTTTGGGGGTTATCCTCGGGAGACAGAAAGGGAGGGGTGTGATTATGACATTCAGGTTATCAAACCACCCCAGGAGATCACCTGAGCAAAGATAAAGAAGCCATCCCAACAGAAAAAGTTAACAGCACAAAGGTTAAAAAAAACCCAACAAAACAAACCATGAGATCTCAGGGGCTTCAAGAGATTAAGACCATCCATTCACATGCAGATAAAGCCAGAAAAAAACGGAACATATAGGCATTGCAGTCAGACAGACACAGAGAGAAAGATACTCACTGCTTTTGACCTGTCGTCTCTGCTGGTGGGTCTGTGCTGACAGCGTGGTCAGAGAAGCTCTGAGGAGAGAGCAGAGCGGTATTCTTCAGCGACAACCCCCTGCACGGGGTGAAAGTCACTCTTGGACAGCCGTCCCCTCCCCACCTCTCTCTGGGCAGCAGCAGCGCAGCTCAGAACTGCTTTCTCGCATCCAGCAAAACCGTACAGCAGCCTCAACCCAGCAGGCTGGATCTCGGCTGCGCAGCCGGCTCCCACTGCTCATCAGTGGCACTGCCGAGGAGCTCACCAGATCAGCACGTTCCGCTGCATCCCTCCCTCACCCACCTGACAGCAGAACCCCAGCTTCTCCCCCCTTGGCGATGGGCGACCCTTCTGCACGGGTGGTGGATGCCAAAGGCTGTCAGAGAGCACTGGGGGGCGGGGAGGGGGGAGAATGCCTGCGAAAGCGCTTGCTGTTGTCACCCTCGGTATGTTGAAATAAAGCATCCGCCTGCATCTTTTCAATCGTCACCTCTGGGGCTGAGGGAAGGTTGCTGCCTCAGATCACAGATCATCAGGAGTTTCCACAAAGGATGGGAGAGTCTAATTAAAGAGCCCTGGTGTTAGCAGGGCCAAATAAAATAATTAATAGACAAGGAAGCACCTTACTGCAGGGCATGGGATGATAGAAGATGACAATCCACCTGGCAAGTCAGTAATGTGACTGACTCCTTGCAGCCATCTCCCCTTCCCTCACCTGGTGCATGCAGTCTTGCTTGCTCCCTGCAACCTCCTTGGGCATGCTCATCCTATGGTGCAGCCTTCCATTCCCCTTCCACTCCTGCACCCACCCCTCCATCCTCCAGAGGTTGTAAGTGGGGTGCGTGGGGCACCCTGATGACTCTAACAATAAGCTAACCCATGGGACTATAGCACAGCTCCCCCCACCCTCCCAGCTCCAGGCTTAGCTCAGCCACCAGTAACAACATCTGGGTGTCACACAGACTGCGCAGGCACTGCTGGGGGCTACTGATTCGCTGAGGGATCAAGCCGTGGGATCTCCATTGATCCTGACAAAGTTGATTGCCTAAATATTATTAAGTTCTCTGCAATGAAACAAGTCATTGCTTTTTTACTGGCAACTTAATTGTCATCAGTCTCTGCTAAAACACTGCTGGGCCTCTGCCATCCTGGTGCCACCAGCAGGAAACATGTCTTGAGATCACACATTACCACCAGGCAGTATCCCTGGGGAGTCATGCAAAACTTATTACAAAAACACCAGGATTAGTAGCACTGCCACAGTGATCCCACCTCTCCATCATCTCGGATCCCCTCCTTAAGAGCTCTCCCTAGCAAGGAAATATTTGCCTTCTTCTCATCCTCCCATAGCAAAGCCCAGCTCGTCCTGACTCAGATTAATTAAGTCTCCAGCTATCAGAAGACAAGCACAGAAGTGCCACAGTTGATACAATCTCCTCTCAGCCAAGGTCAAAGGTTGATGTTCATTTTATGCCTCTGGTACAACATGCTGGCTTGTTCCAGTTAAATAACATTCAGCTTCAGCCCTTGCCCCAAACACAAGCCAAATTTAATACATCACCAAGGGTTTAACTTCTAACATGTCATTTTTCTTTTAATGCATTTCCACACTTCCAGGTTCACTTGTGACATGCTGCAGTTGCCCAGAGAGACAACGTTTTCATAATACTTACAGGACATCCCTCAGATCTCACACACACACACAGATGCTGCAAGATGAGGGAGACCAACAAAACGTTCAGTCAACAAAACTCTAGCTAATTCTGGTCCATCATTCAGCTAACTGAACTTTGCTCAGTCACAACCAGATCAGACACACCCACTAACTCTGGATGGGATAGCTCAGTGGTTTGCATGAGCACTCCTTCCTGGTTTTATACCACTTTTATATATTGTCATCCCATCACTGTCGTCAGTGTGGACAAATACCCCAGCCCCTATTACACTCTTCTGTGATCTCTCTGAGATCCTGGAGCAACCCACAAATTATTCTGATGACCTTTTCTGCTATATTCTTAGGTCAAGTGTCAGTTAATCTAGGAAAAAAAAATAGAAAGTTAATTTTGTTGACACAGGCACTATGGGAAATGTAATTAAATTGCAGATAAAGGGAATTTTATTTTTCACAAGTTAATATTTTAGAAAGCTTCTGTGCCATAGAAGAGGTTTATAGCAAATTCCTTCAAAAACAGTCCTCCTGCTTGTGACTATTCTGTAGCTTCTATTTAAAAGCTTTTATTAAAATAACTCATTTTGATATTAGGTTTGAATCCCATCCAAAATTTTAAATCTCTCCAAGAAATACTTTAAAGCCATTTCCTCATGACCTGCTACCAGCAAACACACAGGCAATGAACACATGTGGTGTTGTGAGTGTTGGCTGCCACTGGACAAGGTAGAAGGGAATTTGCCAGCCTATTTCCAGGACATTAACCGTCTCTCCACCATCACCAGGATCCTTTTCCCTCCTCTGGACCCGCTCCATCAGGTCCGTGTCTTTCCTGTGTTGATGGCTCCAGAACTGAATGCAATACTCCAGGTAAGGTCTCACCAGAGCAGAGTAGAGGGGCAGAATTACCTCTCTTGATCTGCTGGACACACTTTTCTTGATGCAACCCAGTATACAATTGGCCTTCTTGGCTGCAAGTGCACACTGCTGGCTCATATCCAGCTTCTCATCCACCAACACCCCCAAGTTCTTTTCTGTAGAACTGCTTTCCAGCCCCTCATCTCCCAGCCTGTATTGATAGTGAGGGTTGTTCCGATCCAGGTGAAGGACTCTGCATTTAGTCTTCTTGAGCCTCATGAGGTTCACCTGGGCCCACCTCTCCAGCCTATCCAGGTCCCTTTGGATGACATCCCATCCCTCCAGTCTTTCGACAGCACCACTCAGCTTGGTGTCATCTGCGAACTTGCTGATGGTGCTCTTGATCCCATTGTCAATATCATTAATGAAGATATTAAATAGTACAGGTCCCAGTAGAGACCCCTGAGAGACATCACTTGTCACTGTTCTCCATCTGGACATCAAGCCATTGACCACCACCCTCTGGATGTGACCATCCAGCCAATTCCTTATCCACCAAACAGTCCACCCATCAAATCCATATTTCTCCAACCTGGTGAGTAGGATGTTGTGGGGGACCATGTCAAAAACTTTGCAGAAGTCCAGATAGATCACATCTACAGATCGTCCTTTGTCACCCTATCATAGAAAGCCACTAAATCCATCCGGCAAGGAGTTATGAATGACACTGGATAGTTTTCTAAACTGCAAAACAAACCCCAGACTTATTTATTAAGAGAAGAATGAGAACAGCTTCCCCATCTACAAAGGGGCTCCAGTAACATCAGAAAATATCCACAGAATGGATATTTCAGAATGTTTTTAAAGGGTTAATTTTACTATTCTACTTATACCTCAAACCATTCTTCACATCAGGTCAGACAAGAAATACTGAAAGGTGAAACTAGGAGAGCTTGAGTTTCAGAGGTAGGTGAGGAAAACAAGCAGCGGATATACTGGATGAAGGGCTGATAAAAGAAGCTACCCCACATGTAAAAATGAGGCAAGGCAGGAGATAGGAGACACCCATTATGTTGAACTCCCCTTGAAAATAAAAGACTGTTTAATAATAAAAATGAGTTACATAAAATATGATCCACAGTTCTGTCTCCAGCTTAGCTCAAGAGCATGGCAGCTATTTAAATTCTTCCCTGTGTCAATGATAAAAGCGGCTCCTGGACACATTTGTGGCTCTCGGGCACTGTGATTGCTGCAGCAGAACAGATGCCTCCGCTTCCAGACGGTTCCTGGCCCCTGCCTGTGCACCCTGACTCCCCCCTCCCCAAGTTCTCCAGGCAGGTAGGACGCAAAACCAACAGCTAAGCAGCGTGGGAGGCTCCAGGCCGAGAGGGGCAGCACGCAATACGTGAATCGATGTGAAGATTTTCTCCTTTAAAGTACTTTATGGCAATTTCTTAATTGTTCTCTGAGGAAGCATGCTCCCATACCCAGGAGCAGTTACTCGTAAAGAAGCGTGTTGGTGCCCCTGCGTCAGAGAGGATGCCCTTAGTGTGGAGCAGGGAGGCAGAAAGGATTGGAGTTGACACAGAGCTGCTCTGTGCAGCCTTGGAGCCCTCCCAGTTTTCAGCAGCGCTGCTGCTGTCAATATGGCAGTGTCTGTAGTGCAGTTGGTGTGTACGGCTGGGAAGTCGAGACAGATCCACCCCAAGAGACAGCTCCACAAAGATCCCCTGCTGGAGATTCTCTGTCCCTTGCACGTTTTGATTGAGATCTGGTGCTCGACACAGTCCAGGGAGTGAGGCTTGCTGACAAATGCAGTAAATTTTCTGCTGAGAGATCATTCAAGGTGCTTGCAAGCAGCCTGCGTTTTGCAAACTGAGCACTGCGAACTAGTAATTTATGTTAGAAATCAGCCCTGAGATCTCAGGGTTGCAGTCACAAATCCATTTATGACAGACAAGGTCTATGCTTCTTTGCTCTTATTGCTGCTGTTTCAAAGATTTGGGTTTATGGGGGGTCCAGGTCCCACAGCAGGGATTTACTAGGGCTGTTAAGCTCTACAGAGATACCTAATGGGGCACTGAGAGGTCATTCCCTCTGCAGCAAAACACCTGAGCACGTGCTTAAATTTAAACACTCAAGCCATTGAATGGGTGTTTGTAGGATGAAATAGAGTTAACCGCATGGGTGAGCTGGGATTTCTCTTTCATCCCTGGAGGCTGCTGCTCTAGCCTTAATTAAAACATAAATAAAGTGAGTTAGATGGGCTCATCCTCTTTCTCCAGCAGATGGTGGTTCTTTCATAAAAATGTCTGCTGCATTCAGCACCAATCTCTCCTCGGGAGACCGGTCTGCGTCCTGCCAGTCTGGACAGAGATGCACACCAGGCTCTGTCAATGCCTGCACCAGTCAAGCTCTAAGGACTGGGCAACATCTCCAGAGCTGCATGGAAGGACTGAAGGGCAAGAGGATAGGATTGCCCTGCCAGTGCAGACAGTGCTGCTTTGGAGAAGCCGGGAGCAGCAGGAACAAGTGGGTCTGAGAGAAGAGCAAGCACAACAGGGCAGAGAAAGCATAGCTATGCAACGTGTCTGCTCCCCAGCTGAAGGAATGTGACTGCATTCTTCCAGGACTGAGTGCAGTGGTACTCAGAGAAGATGCAAGCACAACAGGCCCCTTGTCTTTCTTAGCTGTGCCAAATTACCAGCTTATTTCCCCAACCCACCAAATGGCAAGGAGATGCCCCTCACTCCTGCAAGGATCCCCACAAGTTACAGCAGCCCCACAGTCAGGGCTGCAGGAAAAGGGACCCCTTTGAGTTATCCCCCCGTTCTTCTCCCAAAGAGCACACACACTCCAGCCATCTGCAAGTTTTCACTACAGTCTCTGCTCAATGCAGTTCTCTCATCTCCAACATGTTGTCCTTTCGCTCCAATTAGTCCTATTTTTAACTATCTCAGCCCCAGCATTCAGCCTGGGTGTTAGTCACAATGTCACAGACACCCAAATATTCAAAGAAAATACAATCCATTATTTTAAAATAACAACAATAGCAAAGGGGGCAGGGGAAGAGAAAAGATGGTCAAGATTTCTGAGCTGCAGGCACCAGCACAGACTGATGTTTTCTCCCAGCATCAAAGGCCCACTACTAATCCCATTGAAACGGAGATCACCCCAGAACCAGTCCTGCTCCTTTATCAGCCCAGCCAGGGCTGAGCTTAACGTAGAAATCCACTGCTCTTCTTCCCCGACTGCTAATTAGAAGCAGTGTCTGTGTCCCTTTGACCATTCACAAGACGCCACAGGAAGATTAATGCACCAGAAGAAGCACTGCAGTGACATTAATAGGGGTGACATCTGAGCAGCACTCTTTGCCTCCCCCTTTGCCTGCAGAGCCATCCTTCCCCCAAAGAGCTGGGGCAGGAACAAGTTTAAAAAAAAAGAAATCCCTCCCCAAGGGACTTGTAACCAAGCAGAGGACCACAGGGCCTTTCATCACCCACCAAGGCCTCCTCACTCTTACCTGTCTTGCAGCTGTCAGCAGGGTGGTGGCTACTTGGCTTTTGGTGCTTGATGGACATGGCTGGTTGGGACCCTGAGGAACAGTGTCTGCAGACTCCCGGTGCATTGGGGAGGGCAAAGGAACCCAGCTCAGCCACAGTTATCTCTAGAGAAGCAGCAGCACTGTGCCACTTTTCTCCCTAGGCTCCCTAGCCCTGCATCTCATGAAAAGAACAAGAGCTGGTGGAAGGAGGGGGGTTACGAAAGAGAGGGAAGGGGGAGAAGGGAGAGCGAGAGCGCGCGCTCTCTCAGATGCACACTCACAGAGGAGACAGAGGCTTGTATATGATGGCACTGCCTGACTTGCTCTCATTATTGCTGCAGGCTGGCTGCTGCCCATGGAGAACTCGCCAGCATCCACTGCTGACCAGGGGCACAGTGGGGGAAAGGGACAGGAAAGAGATTAGGACCTAATGGATCATCAGAGCAAGGAAAATGGCTGCCTGGGCACCAGGGCTGTCTTTGTTTGCTTTTACCTGGGAGGAGAAGGGCTGTACTCCAGGGAAGGAAGCAATGGCAGTGATAGAGCATTCAGCTTCTCCTTGATGTCTCCTTTCCTCCTATGAACATTAAAAAAAATCCCCAGCCCTCCAAAGCCACACAGAGGGATGGCACAGGGCTAGTCTGACCCAGAGCTTTTAAAGATGGCATTGCAACAAGACAGGCAGAAAGAGGGTTACATAGACCCAAAGCACCAGCACCATTTAAAGCTCAGCCTCCCCCACCTCATTCCTTTATCTGGGTTGTGCTGGTGGAGGTCCAAAGGCTTGGCACAGCTGTTGGTGGGTGTGGAAAGACACTCCAGCCATAACAGCTCCACTCTGTATGTTGCACAGGAAGCTCTTACATGCAGAGATGCCTGCAGCCCCCGATGCTCTGCTGATCTGCTGTCTGCAACAACAGACCCAAAATGCCAAGGATTCAGAGATCTAGCTGTAATCTAGCCCTGAAGGGGCACCAATTCCTCACTCCACTGAATTTTACAATGTGTTTTTCTAAAGAATCACATGCTTAGAAGCACATGCCCCTTTGGAAATAAGTGAAAGCTTTGTACCTAAAGCCTTTACCAGCTTTTTGAAAGATTCCACACCTCTTCCTCTCTCCTGTCCTGGGGCGTTTACCACTCAGAGGGGCTGAGTCTTGCCTGGGGGGCTGTTTGGTCAGAAGGATTAAAATGGAAACAAAATCAGATGTTTAAGGTATTATGCTCTCCCCTGAAACCTCCCCAGTCACCCATTTCCCACATCTCCCCACTCTAAGGTTTCCTACTAGTGATTTCAAACACACGGATATCTAGCCCAGGGCTGCTGTTAATAAAAATCAGGGCATGTGATCCACTGAATTACAAGCACAGAAATTCTCCAAGTCAATACCGTCCACAAAAGCCAACTTGAAAGTATGCTACATTGCCAGGTCCAGTGATTATCTTCAACAATACACCTTCAAGATTCATCTGAGATCACACACATTTATAGCAGAGCAGGAGAGAACCCAGTCTTACTGAGCCAAAAGCCTGCACCCCAAATGCCTGCCTGTCCAGCTGGCTTTAGAACATTGGTGCCCAGCTCCAGGAAATCTCTCCCTCATAGGTAACTGCCAGCAGGTGTCAGAACACATTTCAAGTAATAGCATGCCACCAGCCCTGTAACAGAAAAGGTCTCACTGCAGATCTGTAGTTACAGATGGCTTCTCTGACTGTAGGAGCAGACACGTTGGCCCAGGGGATGATCATTGCAGGACCTACCACCAGGTACCCTTATTCCCACCACAAGAGGAGTGAGAAGTTTGGATTTGATGTGGCAAGCTCCTGACCCTTTTCCCCACCACAGAGACACCCCAGTGGCACTAAGAAGCCAGATCCCTTCAGGCTGTTGAAGTAAGGAGCAGTATCACTGCAAGAAGAGGGGCAGGGGGTGAGCATCTGTTTTCCAGGCCTGTGTGTCTGTATTACTTATATCACTAATAAAACCAATTGGAGTCTCAGTGCATCCACCATCCAGTCAGTGGATAGCTTTCTTACACCCCAGGGTTGGGAGATTTCCAAGTGACATCCATTCTTTATAGGGTTGTTTTTAATGCAGATATATTGCAGTGCAATCTCCAGTATGTTCAGGGGGACTGGTGTAAACCATCTCAGGGAAAGTAATATGCACATCTGTGTCTTCTGGGGAGTGAGGAGCCATCTGCTCCGTGCCCCAAAGCATGCAGCCAACCTTCCAGTCTCCAGCTTGCTGTACAGCCTGCCAGGGAGACAGACCCTCTGGCATTCTCATAGCCACATGGACAGGGTCTGACTTTCCCCAAGGAAAAAGGAGCCTCAGATGATTTTTCCCCCCACTTGCAAGGGGACACCATCAGCACCCCAGTCCATCACCACTGTGAAGGCTTTATATAAGCAGGGACAGCTTCTCCCTGGGTCAGCCAGGATTTCCAGCTGCATGTGAAAAAAAAAAATAAAATCAGAGGGTTTGTTTTGTATGTGTGCAAAAGCCTAAACTTAGCGAGCAAGATGTTAATTCATGAGGGGAAAATAGGCCATATTTATGTAACTGTGAAAAGCTGCAGTGAAGGCTACAGATCCAATGGGAGAGGAGTGTACATTCGGAGCTAATGACAAATACTGCTATTCACTCAGCTTTGTCAAGAGCTCCTGTAGCTGCATATTCATTGCCCGACACCCCGGAGAACCAGCTTTGAGGCTTTCCAGGCTAAGAATAGAGGTCTCGTTGTGTTTGCTGCCCCATGGCCCAGGGTTTTGTCCGGGATTAGAGGCACCGGGGTGTGGAAGCCTGGCTGAACAAATGGCAGCATCTCCATCTGCCTGTGAGCCATGCAGGGCTCTTGGCTCAGCAGGGGTGGAGAGCACCAAATAAAGGGCGAATTCATTCACAGCCATACAGGATGGCATTAGTACTGGCCCTCTGCTCACAGAGACATCCCCTGTGGTGGATGGGATGCTCACAAAACACAACTCCCTTATACATAAAAAAAAAAAAATCAAGCATCTTTCAAAGCAAGCAGCAGGGGCAGTGCCATTACTGAAATTAGCAGCTTGTCTTGGCTGTGAAGTCTGGTGGCTTGGATCCACCTCGGGAACTCTGGTTCCTGCAGGGGCAGACAGCTTCACCCACAGTCTGCCTGCCTGCCTGTGACATTTCCCTCCCTTTCCCCTCACACACACGTTTTGCCCTACTTAAACCAGGTCATGAATCCAGCAATACACAACCTTAGAAATACAAATCCCAGAGCCATTCACTCAGATATTTTTCAGAGACCCCACACTCTAAAAGGTCTTTTAGCTCCAGTTATCATCACACAGCAGCACTAGCAGGAAACAGCACAATATTTCCACTCATCTGGCTTTGAATCTGTGACCCTGGGCGACCGATAAAGCCCTTTATTGGCTATACTGGGCTTGCAAACAGCAGAAAAGGCAAATACACTCCCAAAGGGAGATGGGAGAAAAAGCATTGACTTTTGGCTTCTTGAGTAGCCTCTGGTTTCACTAGTTCCTGATCCTGGGGCCATGTTCCTGGACACCTATCTGAAGGCAGCAGCAGATGATTTCCAGAAAAGACAACAACCAAGGGCTTTGAATAGCTGTAACCAAAGTCGGAGCCTGGGGCACTACTGAACAAGTTAAAGTAATTGTAAAGTATTGTAACTTCTGTGTGACTGAAGCCCAGCCTGGGAGGTAAGGGAGACAGCCCTAGTGCAGGGAACAACATGCCAGGAGCTGTAACTGACCACAGGTGTTTTCAAACAAAAGAGACAGAATGAGTTGTGGGTTTTTTTGAAACTCACCAGGAAAAGCACTGGACAGCAGATGACTCTCCTGAGGGAAAGTATATTCTGCAGAGAAGGTCTTTCTTCCAAAACATCACAGCACTCTTTTGGAAATTTGAGAAAACCTCTCTTTCTCCTAAAGTAAGTACTCCTGAGAGCAACACTCTCGCTGATTCTCGAGGAAAAAAAAAAAGTCTTCAAAAAAACCTGCTATTAATTTTGCACTTGCCCATGCTGCAGCAGCAACACACAGAGTTCAGATGTGAGCCATCATCTTTCAGTGCTCCTTTCCTAATCACAACTGAGAAGGGTATAACCACACTTTGCTGTTCTCTCATTTCCTTTGGCTGTAGCTCACCGCTCACTTTAACTAACCCGCTGTGAGTAGCAGCTCTGCAAATGTGCTTTAGAGTCATACTCTTGCCTTTGTGGTGCACAAGGACTTCTCATCTGTTGCTGTTTGTTTAGCCCTTGCATTGCTAAACTAACATCTGGGAAACCTGATGAGCTTCTATTTAAGGAGTGGTGCATTGGAGAGGAGATGTGTGTCTCTTGACCCTCTGTGGAAGATAGTGTGACCCGAGTACCATTTGGCAAGGAGCAAGAGGCTCAGGAACGAAGTCATCCTTCTCCAGGGCCCAGGCTGCTGCATTTAGATGCTCTCATGACACTGGCCCATATCTATAAATGCAGTCCAGCTATTTAGACCCTAAGAACTGGTTTCCACACCTGGAAAAAACACATGCTAGCTCTGATTAAGTACGTGTAGGTTAATTCCTCTTTTGGATTTCTGTCACCGCAGGTCAGCAAAACCTAGAGCTGTGCTGTGAGGCAGCACAAAGTCTCTTTTCAGCAGCCTTGAGTTAGGAAGCTCTGTCCCCTAGAAGGGCAGGCAATGCAACACTGGTGGGGAGATGAGGCTGGCTCTAGTGCTAGAGGTTGGCTCTTACCCTCCTCCCTCCCTGCCAGCCTAACCCATCAACACTGCCTCCAAGACTGGGGACAATGTAATCTTCTCTGTGAACCTTCTACCTCCTCTCTGAGCAGTTCAGCAGCATCCAAGATTCCAGTGCCTAACTCCAATGCCACCCAGCTTCCTAAAATAGGCAGGAAAAAATTGTCAAGACAAAAAAAAAAAAAAGAAAAAAAAAAAAAAAAGATGTAAAGCTGACCTATTCCAGATAAGACAGTTACAGAATTGTTGCAGCATGGCAACTCAGTAGCCAAAAGATTCAAGGGGAAAAACATAAATATTTAAAATTCTATTGAAATACAGAGGCAGAAGACAACAACTGAGCACCATTAAGAATTAGCTGCAGTGAGCACTGGAGACCAACTCTGCTCCTGGCAATGCCTACAGGGGTAGCAAAGACTCTTTGTCTTATGGTAGAAGTAGACTAACACCTAGTCTAGCAGCTTGTACTGACACTTGCTCTAGCAGCTTGTTAAAACCTACCTGTACCCACTGGGTGTTAAATCCACAAAGCTTTATTTATTAGCTGAGCTGTGCATATCCTGCTTGCAGTCTCCTTAGGCATGATTAAAGATGTCCAAACAAGGTGGCCCATAGAAAGAGGGATTTTCCATCATTGCCTTTGTAAAAACACTACTTGCCTGACAACAGGCAGGTAAGAAATTCCTGAGTTGCCATACTTGCATGGGTAAGCCAAGTTGACTTAGCCATATGATCCTGAACTCAGACTACCTACAAAGGAAATGGGGATGCAAGTTCCAGAAGTTTGATAGGACTTCAGGCTGCACCCAGAATCTGCAACAAAGATACAATGTAAACAGCCCCTCTACTCTTAAATTAAAGCAGCCCCTAGTGGGAACATGATCAGCCAATGGGTTTGTAAAGTTTAATATGAAATATGAAATATGAAGTGAGGTTAAGTAAAAAAAAAAAAAAAAAAAAAAAAAAAGCTTTAACAACTACCTGAATATCAGTATCTCTCCCTCTTGTAAAACATTAACACCCCCTAAATACGACAAAGTGGTCACATGCAAACCAACGCTGCCAAAGCACACCAGCATAACAGGCCAGATCTGCATAGGCCAGAAATCGAGCTCTATCTAGGACCAAAAAGTGCACCCAGTTGGCCACCTGATCAACTCTCTCCCATCAGTGAGCTTTCCCTGGTCGCAGAACATCAGCGTGTATTTTGTTGTCTGCGTGTCTGTTTACACCCCAGCATGGTATTTGCCTTTTCACTGCAGGACAAGCTTGATGATTCATATTTAGCTTGTGAGCCAGTATAAACAGCAGCAGTTTGTGCTGTCAGAACAGCCGGCTGCTGCTGTCCACAGCACTGTTTTGGTTTGTCATTTTCTTTTTATTTTAAATACACCAAGTTGCATTTATTTGTATTGCCCGGCATCCTAATTTCTCCACTACCATTTCTCAAGTTTTGAATCCCAGGCATATCCTTCTCCCTATAGCCTAACAAATTCTCCAAGTTTGTACTCATTTATTATTAAATATAAGAAACTAAATTTTCTATTCACTATCCAAGATTGAAAGAAGCATTCCTAGCACAAGCACCTAAAATTATACTCTTTTTTTTTTTTTTTCCTTCTTCCTCCTGGGTAGCATCATCCAACTATTTTGTACTCTGTTTCATCAAAAGTCACATTGGGTATGACTGTCAAAAATATTGGTATTTTTCACATTCTGCCTCCCCCTTAGCAAAACAAAACAAAAAACAACAACAAAAAAACCCTTTTAACCTTATAATAGGATTATATGACTTTGGTTTAAGATTACTTTCCTCAAAAAAAGCAAAAACAAAAACAAGGCTTATTTGTCCAGCATCTTCCAGACTGTTTTTGGTTTTTGTTGGTTTTTTTCTTCCGTAAATGAAAATTAAAGCTACCTTCCTTCCTTCCTTTTACTCTAGAGACTGGTACTGCACAACTTCTACAGCAGTCAGATTCTTTATCTATCCATCATAAATTGTCAAAAATCACCACACAATATTCTGATAGCTTTTTATTAACATTCCTGACACCCAGACAGTTTGAGACCACCTAATTTCCCAGGAGCACTCTTAAATATATTTCCCCCCCATCATAAGCAGAGGTCTCTCTGCTTATCTATTTGTCACTATCACCAGCAGTGAGCACTTCTTTTTCTTGAATAACAAGTACCATAAAAATACAAAGTATTTTGGTTTTCTTGACATTTTTTCAATAGGTCTTTCTGTTCCCACAATTATCCCACACATACATCAGTATGAGGAGGACCAAGGAAAGCCCACACCTGCTCGCACGTCACACTCACCAGGGCTACTAGAAAGAAGGGCTGATACAGTAATAACAAATATTTCTTATATTAAGTGATTGTGAGGAAGCAAGAAGCATTTAGTCTGCAGGCCCAGAGATAAAAACTAGCCCCAGAGTTACAAAAGGAGAAGTGTGGTGATTAATTTAGCAGTGCCACTTTAAGGTCACCATCACCAAAAGCTCACTTCCGTTGTTCAAGAGGCAAGCCCCGAGTTAGGCAGCCTGGAAGAAAACAAGTTGCAATACTGAGACAGAAAAATGGGGAAAAAACATTAGTCTAATTTGGCCACATAAACCACACAGCACAGTCCAACACACCATCCAGCACACATCACAGAGAAGGTTATCAACGGCAACCACTTGTAGGGGCACAGCGTGCCCAGAAGAAGAGATGTGGGAGCTGCCAGGAGGCTTTGCCTTTCAAAGTTCTGCGCATGCCACAGGGACTGAGAGTTGCAGGGAGTCACCCACAGGCAGAGAAGAAATTCAAGTCATCAGCGTGATCAATCTGAGCTCCACGGGCCTGGAGGGGAATCCCAAGCAAACCTACGGCAGTTCAAAAGCAAGATCAAGGGAAACTTGAGAGCTGCCAAAGGGATCATAAAAATATTAAGCTCAGTTAGAAACAGCCTACTGTTCAGCAGCACCACATTTAAGTCCTGACCATTGGAAGCAAAGAGAGCTAAGCAAGTCACTCTTCCAAGCATCCACATTGCTGATTCTTTTATGATACAAGGGTGGAGCCAGCCTTCAGCAAACCTTGGTAAGGCCTCTCATCCTCAATTTTACTTATCCTCCAGGCATTCTTAAATAAATGAACACTCTAAAACAGCTTCCATGCTAAATGACAGTTTCGGTTTAATTTTTTTTGTGCATTTGACTGAATTAATAATCTCTAACTGCACATTTTATGATGGGATGCACACTATCAAAAAAGATACATATAAACACCCACTGTGCAACTCCAGCTTTTAGTTCACACTACCCTGAAAGGCTAAGGAATAAAACAGCAACCTACTTTATGATTTCAAAGAGAACAGTAAACCCTAGGAAAACACACACACACACACACACACACACACACACACACATACAAAAATCTTCTGTCTGTGTCACTGGCTATGCTAAGGACAGCTTCAGTATTTCACAGAATCACAGAATCACAGAAATTAGGGGCTGGAAGGGACCTAAAAAATCATCTAGTCCAACCCCCCTGCCTGAGCAGGATCATCTAGACCAAGTCTCTCAGGAATAGATCCAGGCGGGTCTTAAGTGTCTCCAGAGATGGAGACTCCACAACCTCCCTGGGGAGCCTGTTCCAGAGCTCTGGCACCCTCACTGAGAAAAAGGTCTTTCTTGTGTTGACCCTAAACCTCTTGTNGGTGGCCCTGCGTTGGACTCTCTCCAGCAAATCTTTATCTTTTCTGAACTGGGGTGTCCAAAACTGGACACAGTACTCGAGGTGGGGTCTGACCAATGCAGAGTAGAGGGGGAGGAGAACCTCTCTTGACCTACAGGCCACACTTCTCTTAATGCATCCCAGGATGCCATTGGCCTTCTTGGCCACGAGGGTTATATGATAGAATTTTATTATTTTAACACTTTTCAGTATTTTTAGAATCTTTTTAATCAGGAGCCCCAAGGTGGCAACATGATTTGACTGCTTTTATTTTACCTCAGAGTAAGCTCACTCCTATATCCTCCAAACTTAGTTCCTTACTACTGTTCCCCAGGTGAGCTACACCAGCTGCTTATGCACTGTGCTCAATCCAAAACCTGGTCCTAGTTGAGATAATGAAGGGCACTGGGCATCCCTCAAATGCTTGATTTGCACTGGCACTGAAGCACTGAGAAGCAGAGAAGAAGGATGGAAATGACCTTGACATGAAGGAAAAGGGGCTGCAGACTCCCAGCTTAGATTTAAACAAGGTTTTTTTTTCAGGCAGCATTAACAGAATTATAAAACTTGCAGAAATTACCTTTCAGAAAGCATTGTTCCAGCTGAATGTCATCCTGATACAAAGTACCTCTTTGTATATTAATTTAAGCCACATACTTATTTAACTGGTGAGTCTACATTTAATGGATGCTTATATTCATTAATATTTATCTCATCTTCTACAAATGAAATTAGCAACAGCATGTCAGATACTTTCTTTGTGTAGCTTCTGTGAGCACAATTAAATCCAGCAAGATATCCCCAAAGGCAAGTGTGGGTAGAGCTTGGTCCTGGGTATTGCTGAGGCAGCTGTGCTAAAATCATGCTTCTCCTATTAAAATAATTTTGTTGTTGTTATTTGTTTGGCTTTTATTTGGGTTGTTGGTGTTGGGGTGTTGTTTTTGTGTTGTGGGATTTTTTGGTGGTGGTAGGTTGTTTTTATAGGTGTAGATTTTTTGTTTTCTGTTTGAATTTAAATTGAAAGCATATAAAGCCAAAATTCTTATTTATTGTTTTCACTGTTAATGTGCAACTAAAGGCAGATCCTAGAAAGAAGAAAAAACAATCTAAAGTATTCTTGGGACATTTACAAGAAATCCTAAATATCCAAATCAAGCACTTGACTTCCATAATTGCTTTTTTAAACTATTCCTAAGAATATGACATAGCACTTCTTGAATTCCAGCATTTTTCCTTGTGAAGCAGCATGGGAGATTAGAGATGAGCTGCCTTTCTCTTGGAGCTGTTAAGAGTATTCCTGGGATGCTCCCACTGGAACACTACTCTGGGTGACCTTGAGCTAGTCAGCCTCTCATCCGCCCACCTATTTGTTCTCTGGTGTTTGTACAGAGCTGAAATAAATAAATAAATAAAATAATAAAATAAATAAATCACATTCTACAGTGACTGGGGGCTGTACGACCTGTTGGAAACATCACACTCGCTTTGCTCTGGACACTGTTGTTTTGCCAGAGTGAAATGATGTTGCTTGAAAGCACTTAAGTCACTCAGTACCACCCTACTTGGAGCCCTGGCACTGTAATTGCTGACAAATTAGTTTTGCTCATGCTAAAATAAAACAGCATTTAAGGCTTTTATTTTAAAAACTGTATTGGACATTTTTTCTTTACACACAAAAAAATATCTAATGACAAGAAAAATGACTAGATGACAAATGAGGAGCCTGCATTTCAGAGGACACCATCAAAGAGCTGAAGCCTTCAACTATAATACTCTTCAAATTGCTAAGCAAACAAGCAAAATTCTCAGGATTGAAAGGGTTTTAAATCTACCCAAATAGGTTATATATATAAAAAAAAAATTAAAATCCAATAGTACACAATGATTGCTGTTCCAGAGAAAACTGCCACTGTACGTGCCCCTTGTACTAAATGTTCTCAGAAATGTTTTTGTATCATTCACTTCAGTATATACCTGCCATCTGGGAAAGCACAAAGCATTGCCAAAGCTTGCTGCTTGCTTTTTTTCAGGCACTTTATGATCCAATCATTTATATTTTAAGAAATATTAACTAAAGTACATAGTTAATACCAAGTTTTGCACCAAAAGAAGTTATCTAGTACCTCTGTACAGCACAAAATAAAGTGAAGGTTGATAAACACAAGCAATAAAATGCATAGGGCAAAGAAAGGACTCCAAGCAACCTACAACAGCATCATACTTTGGCCACTTTGGCTGTCAATGGGTATACAGAAAGTCAGCACTGGTAGCACAGGAAGTATTTCCACAGGCAGGGACTTTCTGAGGAGGGCAGGGGACATTGCCTAGAACCATACAGCTTAAACTGATGTGACTGAAAAACAGAGGCTAGTAATTCATGAAGTGATGAGCAGAATGGAAAACATAGAATAAACCCAAGTATTCATTTCTTCTAATAATCTACATGGGAAGGTACCTTGAAATGATCAGATGAGCCACTTAAATCAAGCCAGAAGCAGCACTCTTTAGAATAAAACATGGATTTAACAGAAATCACAACTATGGAAATAAAAATATATTTAAAATATGATCAGACTAATGGGAGAACTGTCTATAATGCTTTTCTTCAGCTCTACTTTAGCATTACAGTAAACATAAGGGCTATGAAAACATAACAAGAAAGCTGGAGCCTGACATTATTAGAGGCAAATGTGACCAATCCATCTGAGCAGATCTGTCACAGAGCTCTGTTTGCTGTAAAATTGTGGCTGGCACAGCTGGTGACTGCATGTAATCAACATCTTTTAATTACATAAAACAATGCTTTAAAAAATGCCCAACCAACCAACTAGAACACAAGCCTAAATTAAGAGCCAAAATATTTATAGAGGTGAAGTAATGTGAAGCTCACACAAGGGATTTCCATCTGGTGCCATTTAGGTGGCTGTCAGTTGTCTCATGCCTTTTCTGCTGCAGTTGGGGCAGGGAGAGCATGGAGCAGCCTCATGAGACTCAGACCACAGCAAGCAGGGTCAAAACAAATCACAGGTCTAAAGTGGGGGAAAAACAGAAACCCTTCATTTACAAGCATAATTTTTCCTCATCCTCTGCTCTTACCATTGTAGACTTTTTCTGAGGCTGCCTGGGTTCACCAAATACTGGCCATCAGTGCAGCTCTATCCCTCTCAGTGCTGGTGCAATACAGGGTAGGGGAGTGACACCTTCCTGGGGTTGGAGGTTGGGCACATGGATGCTCAAAGCACCACCTCCCACTCCCACACAGTGACCCTGGATCTAGTAGTCCAGCCCCAGGAGCAGATTTGGACACCCAAGTAATGTCCCATCTTCCACCGCCCTGAGTGTCCTTACACCAGGCCTGAGCTGAGGTCCCCATGCTCTCAAAAACAGGCTAACAAACCAACCTATATACAAGCGTCCTTCTGTCAGACTTGGGCTACAGGAGAATGATAGTAGAGAGCAGTAATTTTCCTCCTCTCCCCCTAGGGTAAAAAACAGATGCAAACAGCTGAAACTATTCTTTGAAAATTTCTTGTTGATGTTTTTGTACAGCAGCAGTCTGTTTTCACCAGAACTGGGAATTAATCAGCACCCTGAACCTCCCTGTAACTGCAGCATAGGATGGCACAACGCTGCTGTGAAGTTCTACTGCAATTTAGCCAACTCCAGAAAGAGAGATACACCAGCCAAATGGAGGATTAAACTCCAGCTTGAGTTCTGATAACACCTCTTGTGCAAAACCCTTGCAGCCAAACCATCTAGGATGGTTGTAATCAAATGCTGCAGTCTCCCCAGTTTGGTCCAACCCATCTACTCTTGCTTCTATCAAAATATGCAGCTAATATGGCAACTAGATTGTTGTTTAAATGACTTTCTGCAGATCCAACTTACACAAGCCCAGGTGAAACCCTACATAATGCTCTAAAAAAAACCCAAAAAACCCAAACCAATTTTTCTCTGGCATCATTCACACAGCCACCAGCAAATTCACAGCATTTTATTGTAAGCCACCTTGGTTCACCAATGCAAGCATGGATGGCCTGCAGAAATTTTAGATGCATCTTTTCCAATGACTTAATTGTGGCAGAACAGCAGCAGCATCTCAGAGGACAAGTTTACTTGCAATTTTTTTACACTGTAACTAGTCACGGAAGTTTCAAACACTTATTAACTGCAGTGAGCCCTTACTTAATAAAGCAGGGGGTAAACACACAAAGCAGCCTGCATGAGGAGGAGGGATGCAAGTGCCTCAGACACGGTTCACTGACATGGTTTAACAAGTGGTCTCAAAAAAGAAACATTTCAGGCAATGTTACATTTCTGCCTAAGCCCATTGGAGCATCACTTACCCTTTAAACACTTATAATCTTAATTTAAAGAACTTTAAAAAAGAAAAAAGCAAACAACAAAACAAAACAGCATTTGACTTTGCAAGAAGTTAGTAACCAAACGATAGTGTTCCTTATTTCACAAGTAAAAAGCAGAGATCCCAAGTGACACATTCTGTTTACAGCTACTATAAAGTCTGTGGGGAGTGAAGAACTTTCCAGAGAAACTTATTTTCTGTGATTCCTTCTCTTCAAACAAGCCTGACACCCCTGCTTTAGAAACAGACAATTCCATGCAAGTCTTAAAAGAACCTAAATACAAACCCCAACACCTCTCTGAAAAGGCAGTTTAAATATAACATCTAGCCTTTTAGTGGTTGTATTTCATACCAACACTATTTAACAGAAAAGAAAAAAAAAGTTTCATAACTCATAAGGTCACTGTCCTCCCTGCAAAAAGACAATATTTTAAAAATTATTTTTAACCTATATCTTCTCAGGGATCCAGTTTTCAGCTCAATTTCTCTGATATCTGATCCTCACTCCATTAATGACAGCTTAAACTCAGGGGAAAAGTAAAACAAAGGTGAATTAACTTCATTATAAGAATTAATAGCTCATAAAAAGAGGGGAAAAAAAAGGAATTTTCAATGTTCCCAGTAATGGGGAATACAAATCCACCATGTAAATGTGGAGTCTGAATTAAGTGACAACCCTTGGAGCAGCCCAGAATCTGTTAGAATGTGCAGGACAGGATCTCCTGGAGAAGGCTGGAGTTCAGTATCAGCTCAGACAAGGCATCCTGCACCAAGGTTGTGCTGGTGTTTGACAGAGACAGACAGTTACTTGGGAGGAACTTGCTGCTCCATCACTCAACTGCTCTAGCAGCAGGTTTACAGGATCAGGCAGAATTTAGAGACTGGTGAATCTGCTGTGCTGCCACAGATCTCTTCTAACCTCCTGGAGGGATGGATCAGAGGTCACAAAGAAAAACTGGCAGCTTGCAAGAAAGTCCAAAGCCAAGCTCAGTCAAGAGCACATTGCCAGATAGTTTATTTACAAACATACACACTTCAGAACTAAGTGTGCTAAAATACACCAGGACCACAGGCCCCAAAGACAGATAATTATCTCTTTGGCAAGCATCACAAGGACAACCGTTCCAAGTGTTACAGAAGCTTCTCTCCACATCTTCGAAGGGAGAATATGAGCTCTCCATGACAAGTTCTGAATAACCTGGAGACAAGGTGCTGGCTGCACTGAAATTTTGCTGTGAAGTGTCCAGAGCTCCTGGGCCAGAACAGCACAGACTATTGTGAGAGTCCTCAGCTAACAGATTCAATGATCATCAGGAATACAAACCATCCTGCAAGAGAAGCCAACACCATCTCCTCCAGATAAGAGGAGAAACACTTCACAAAAGATATCTAAAAATTGGAAAGTGGAAAAAAAACAAAAACCCTCGATCCCATCTTCCCGCTGATAGGGCACCCCAAAGCCAATAGTCTCAATATCCTGTGCTAAATTATGTTATTTTATTTCGGGTTTTTTTTCTATTTCTCCTTTCCAATACTAACCTATTTCTCTTTCCATCCTGAAACTGCTGGAGTACAGCAGAGTCATACTGCTCCCCATCCTCCCATAAGAACTGATTTTTTCTGAACCAAATTCTGGTATTTAAAAGCTGTAACCAACTCAGGTTAACAGATCAGCTTACATCACTGGCTTTAAGTCAACTTTTCTTTGCCTGTTTTTCTGCAAGAGGCCAGGAAACCTGGATGTGATATGGCTCTAGTTCTTCTGGAGTAACATAGTCTGGAGCACTGCCCATCAGGTCTCGTCCCTTGAAGGATTTTGGAAAAGCAATGACATCACGGATACTTGGCGCATCAACAATGAGAGAGATCAGCCTGTCAAGTCCTAGAAGCAGAAAACACATTGGTGAATCACTTGAGTTATGGCCATGCATTACTTCCTCTGATTCAGAAAGATGAAGTGGATATTACTAAGCTTGAAGAATAAAAGCAAAGCAAGTAAAGGGAAAAAATTAATCTCAACCAGAGAAACAGACTTGCTGAAAGAGCAGAAATGCCTAGTGAAATAAAGCCTTCCAACATTACAGCAAGTTCTGCAACACACTGAAGACAACAAGACAAAGATAGTGCCTTGGTGAGGACAGATGACAAAACCAGGGCAGCTAAGTGGCAGGAACACTGTCAGGGCTCTGCTTCACCACTCAAAGCTATTGATCAACCAGTTCTGAAGAATTACAACAACTAGGAGGAATTCAAAAGGAACCAGAGCCTCTGGGTGACTGGATGGTCTTCAAATGAGAACAAAAGGTTATTTTTTGGGGGGGGGGTGTGTGTGTGTTTTTTGTTTGGTTTTGTTTGTTGTGGGATTTTTTCACGTGGGTTGTTTGCTTTGGTAGCTCCCCCCCCACATCTTTAATACCACAAATTTTTAGGGTTCAAGAAAAAAAAAAATAAAATCAGATGTTATCTGAAATTCCATATAAAACAGTGAAAACAGTGAAGGAAGAAGAGGAGTGAGACTGAAGCAGATGGCAATGTTGTGGCAGTGACCTGGGGTGTGAAACACTAAGGTGTCCTAGGCCTCCAGTCAAGCAGCACAGGGATCCTGTTCTGGCTGCACAGGAATGAGTACAAAGATGACCTAATCTTAATACTCTGTAGAACAGCATGTAAGGATCATCCTCAAAACCACCAATATGCATCTGGATTCTTCTATAAGAACTAAATCACCCTGACACCAACAAGAAATACAGAAACACTCCACACTTGGTGACAAGACCTTCTACAAACACCTTCTTTGTTTCCTTCTACAAAGCAGCCAGCAAGATGGAAGCACTGCGAGAACCCATACAGCATTACCAGGTTGCTGTGCCAAACATCAGCACCAGAACAGACATCTCTGTTAGGAGAAGACAAGGTTTTGGCTAACAAGTACAAGGCTTGTTCATAGGTTCTAATACAACCAAAAAAGTCTCAAGACACCTGTATTGAGAGAGCTACAGAGCACTTACCTAAAGCAATTCCTCCATGAGGTGGAGCTCCAAACTCCAAAGCTTCAAGCAGATGAGAAAGCACCTCAGAATCCTCCTGCAAAATTACATAAGCTTCACTGCACAAGTAATGCTATTCCTTGTAGCAACACAAGATGAAGAAGGTATAATGAAGTCATCCATCACTCAGGACTTGAAGTTATGTTTCTTTATCTGAGAAGCAAATGAATGCTTCTTGCAGAATTTGAAATGGGTATTTAAATTAATTAATCTAACAATCTCCCAAGAGAATATTGGAGACATCTGTAGGTGTTACCTTCAGCACTTTCTCCAACACAAAACGCTGTTGTTCTGCACTGTGAATTCTGATGGATCCACCTCCAACTTCACTGCCATTCAGCACAAGGTCATAGTGCTGGCTACGGACCTGTAGAAAGAAGTGAACAAGTACCTCAGTGAGACTGGAGCATGGCTGTACCTAACAACCACTTGCACAGAGGCAGCAAAGACATTGGAAATGGAGCTATAATGCCCTGCTTGCTCCATGGGACCTTGCAGTTCAAGTGCCAGTTCTATCAAAGGCATGGACTGCTGCTAACAGATGGGGGAACAGTACAATTCCTTTTGCAAAGTTGATAAAAATCTGAAGCAATATTAGCTGGGTCAGAAGATACTCACCTTAAGCAACTGTTTCAAATAAGCCCCTTTTGTCAGGAGCACAGATGGATATTTATTAGTCATCTGGAAGCCAACCCTTCTAGACATGTAAGCATGCAGTCACTACCAGGAAAGAACACCTCTTTTGACACTAAAACCAGGTGCTACTTGCCTTCTTTTCCATGACATATAGCTGTAAAGGAACAAGTGTGGCAGGCATTAAGTCAGTTACCTTTGTGGGATCAGAACAGAGGAGGCTGGTATCTGAAGGATGAGGAGCAGTGAAGGGGTGATGAGCAGATTCCAGTTCAGTGGGATTCTCTTCCTTTGGGAGAAAAAGGGGGAAATCCACCACCCACAGGAAGTGAAAAGCTGTAGGATCACGGAGTGCCAGCCCAGCTGCCTCAAGAAGGTCAGCACTCTCCAACCTCAAGCTTCCCAACACAGAGCACTGCAAAAGAGAAGGCAGAGAATGAGAGGGGACTGTTTTACTGCCAGGGAAGTCACTCAAACACAGGGAAAGAGCATTTAATAAAGGCAGTATCACAGACAGCATCTGTTGTAATGAATTTTTGTCTTAAACACTTTTGTCTTGTCCTGAAAGATGTCATCTTCCAGCCAAAGCAGGAGAAGCTCCAGGGTTTGATGAAGACCAATAAGGAGCTGGAAATTCCTTCACAGAAATTCCCTAGATGAATCTCAAGCTCTACACAACTGTGGATTAAGGAGGTGATCACAGGTAAGATCTGCACTTTGCAGATAGAGAAACGAAGGCACAGAAAGAATGACAGAACTTTGGCAAAGCATGACACCTTGTCATAAATCAATGCCTGAACAGCAACATCTGCAGGCAAGACTACAGAGAAGAGCAGGGACAGAATCTCTTATCACTGCTGCTAATAAGCAGCTGTGCCTCACTCTCATCATCTGCTTATGGGACACAAAATTACCTAGTTGGTGTTGTTTTCCAATTTCTGTGCAATGCATTTAAAGAGGAAGTTATGGTGAGAGAGGAGATACTGATTTGTTCCAGTTTTATATTCCAGCCTTCATTTCAATTACAAGTTCTTACCAGAATTTGACTGGGGGAAATAAAAACAATAGGTACATTTCCTGCATTATTTGCTGTTGCTATAGCTTCAGAGAAAAACAAAATTAGATAATGGCCTGTTTTAATAATAGGAAGAATTAGACTAAGGTCAGATAAAGGCATCATCAGAAACGTTCAACTCACACAGCCACCCAAGAAACACTCCCTACCACTTGCTTGTGTTCACCAGCTGCCAGCAGTACCACATCATCCACCTGCATCTTCAGTGCCTGGATAAGCTCCGACTGCTGCTTCTCACCAAGAAACTTTGTAAGCAAAGACTTCAAGCTTCCATCAGGCCTGCAGATTATTTCCACAATTTCCTGAAGAAAGACAGGAGTATGTTCAGACCGGTGCTGCCCTCTCTTGTCTTGAAGGATCACATGCTCAGGCACTGACTCAGCTGTTAAAAACAGCTCTTCTACTTTCTTCTGCCTGCAAGTGCCTTTATACACAATTTGTCAGTCACTGCATCCAATATCTCAGCAGCATTTGCCTCACCTGGTCAAACTGGGATTTTGCAGACTTCTTTAATGCCTCCAAATCTTTATTTTTAAGATATCTCTGGGGAAAGAGCAAAAAGCAACACATTAAACATCAGCAAAATCTATGGAAAGCCTGACCAAGGTTTAAATGACTGACTGAGCTGTCTCCAAACGTAAACAGTTTATTTCTAGTGCAAGATTTTATGAGGGCTGTGGAACAGGACAGGGTCTACAGCACTAGGCAGCAGCTGGGCATCTTCTCCAAGGGCTCCTTACAGGAAGGTGCTCATCTAGGCTCTACATCTGACTGCTGCCTTTTCGCTCTGCTCACAAGTTAGATGTAGCTGGCCAGCAGTCAGACCACACCAACTAACTGCCTCCAGCAGGCTATAATACCATTAGCTTCAAAGGTAAGGAGTCCTCCTCAATTTAGAGGAACAAAGGGAAACCAACTGAGCTGACTCGCATCAGATCGAATCCAGATCTTGTTTTCAGCTACTCTAATGTTTAGAGGGGCTCAAGAGTCCACTTGTTCTGCTCAAACACACTCCTTAGTGCCCTCTGGTGGCAAGACAGTACCTTGCACATTGTGCTTAAATGAAAGGAATCCCAAGAGAAACCACAGTTGGGAAGTCCTATTAATTCTCCAAATAAAACCCAGTGTTTAATGGATGCTTTTCCCATACTGCCCAAGTTACAAAAAAGCCCACAGCCAGCATTAAATCTGCCTCCCGCCAAAATACATGGCTGTGTCAATCAATCTTCTACATCTATTTTCAGCCTTGAATTTGGTCCATGGTATTCTCAATATGAGACATGGCTTGTGCCCACAAATAGGGCATGTAGCCACCTGACCCTTCCCTCACTAGCCCAGAGGAGAGCTGTGCCATACCTGGCTCTATTTCGATCTCTTGCCACAGGGCACAATTTATTACTGAAGCACATCAGAAGCCATCCTGGACAAAAACAAGCTGAAGCCCCAGAAGGCTTCCCTACCCTCAAGGGATCATAGAATCATAGAT
>VYZU01078559.1:8277-20862 GCA_013401355.1 Ceyx cyanopectus
TATATATATAAAATAGAGGTATGGTTTGCTGGGGTTTGAAGGATGATGCCCGTGGCATTTAAGGATTTCTTCAGAGCATCTAGTTTGCTGTAGATAGTGAGATGCATGCAAATAGCATCTCCCAGCCATTGTGCTGACAACTGCAGGTCTCACACCTTTGTGTCAGCTAGGATCTTGCTGTGGGAGCCTGAAAATGAAATGTGACAATATTCAGCATCCTTTCTACATCTTCAGCTTTTTGTGGAGTGATGCTGTCTGTTTAGAAGTCCTGTAAATCATCAGATTTACAGACTTAGTGATTGTTTGTCATCAGTTGCCACAGACATATGCAATAGTTGCATGTGATACTGACATTACAAGCACAGCACCTTGTTGCAAAGTTGGGTTTGTACAGTAATTCTAGTGGGCACTGAAGAGTAGGTGCCAATTTTAAAATGAACTGATTATTAGCAGATTTAAATATATATATACACATTGCACTTACTGAGAAAGGTAGTGAGAGCAGAAATAAACACAATCTGCTCTAATTATGTAACAATGGCTTTGAAAGATTATGTGCTACTTTATTAGTAGGCTGGAAAAAACTTGAGGTAGTCACAGCAACTTTAAATATAGACTATAGCCTTAAGTTTGAGTATGCAAGGCATGAAATATGAGGTTTGGCACGGGCCAAGTGAAAGCTGAGAACATCCAGATCTGTCAGGAAAATAATTTAAATTGGAAGTGCCAATGAGAAAAATGTTCATCAAGGTATCTAAACCTTGGGCAAAACCACAATTCTCTTTCTCTTCTTTCTGCTTTCCTAACCAGTACTAAATCACTTCATAAATAAAACATCCTTTCAAAGATGTGGCCTTTAATATTTTGGCTCTTTGTTCATAAACAGCACGAGGATGCTTTTTTGAGGGCAGGTCAGAAGTTTCAGCCTCTGGCAACTGCAGACTAATGTAGGGCTTGCTGAAGTCAGATGTTCAGATACTGGTGTGTTTATTGGACCCCTGTTCTGTCCCAAGTCCTTTTTTTTTCTTTCTTTCACAAGTCTTTGTGTGTGTATGGACTAATTCTATCAGTCAAAAAGTGTTTCTTAGCTACCTGGTCTCAGTTCTAGCAAATAAGCTGCCTTCATGTTGCTGATAGGTTGAAGAAAGTTACTTTCTCTGGTCCACAGTATATTGAATTTGGTATTTCTTTTAATGAATTCTTGTGACCCTATATGCTCTTCTGTGGTCTCCTATAAGCTCCTCAGCACAATAAAATGAGGCAAGCATCTGTGTATGTAGAGAGGAGTTAGGGCATTCATTGTGTGTGCTGGTTAATGTGATTTATAGAACCTTTTCCCTACTATGAAGAAAGTAATTTTTCTATCTATCTGTCATGGATGAAATCCAAGAAGAAGGAGGTGAGATGGGACAGAACAGAAAGGGACTCCCTGACAGTAGAAGTACAGATACAGGTCTGGTGACCAGAGCTGAGGGGTTCCAGTTGAAGAAAGACATTTTTTTTGAGTTTTCTGCTGGCAGAGAGTGAAATAAACCCCAAAGTCTCCAAGATGCAGAGCCCAAGGGGAATGTTTGTGCACTCACGGGCACATTTAATAACTCAGAACAATGGTGCTCAAATGTTTCACTCTTTTCCTGGTGGATATTTATGTGATTCCATGTGAAATGGAATAGCTACTGCATGAGAGATCCAGACATTTCTGCTTCAGAACATGCTAAGGAAGGGAACTCCCAGGCTGCCTGTTGGCTTTTGGGAATGAGCTGCCCATGTCAAATCCCATGCACTCCCAGGGGCTGCCCATACCTCTGCTTTTCACCAAGCACCATGTCTAGAAGAGCAGTGGCAAGACAGTCAAGCCAATGAAAGGAAAGATGTCTACAATCCTGGTCCCCCTCCTACCTCCAGTGATTGTGTGGGAAGACTATTCAGGGAGATTATCCAGCAAAACCCTGCAAAACCTTCCCTTCCACCCCCCTGGTTACTCACAGCTCTTTGTTTTGTTGTGTTTTTCATGGAGCTGGTTTCCAGCCAGCCAGCCTCCCTCACTGGGGGCATTGTGCTGGGATGTGAGTGCCAGTGCAAAGGGAGAAACCTGGGAGCTGATGGAGGGAAACTGTCACAGCAAGCTTTGGTACTCTGAGCAACAGTATCTCCCGAATATAAATACACAAAAGGCATCAGAATCAGATGAGTAAATAATCAGCAGGCAGTATATCATGTATTTTTTTGGCAATGAGAATAAGGCCAGCATTGTGGATAGCCTTACATATTTAAGCCTGCTCAGGATCCTCATGCCCATCTGGCAGCACCGTGCTGCAGAAGTGACCCCTCTGACTTCAGTGGAAATACTCCTATCAGTCAACTGAAGCACAGGCTCTGAGCAGGGGAAACCCATGGCAGCTCAAGATTGGCAGAGCCTTCTCCCAATTCACTCCACCTGCTCTGCTGAGTCTCTCTTGCAGCTGCATCCATTTAAAGAAAATAAAGAACCATTCCTTTTTGGTCACATATATAGCAAGTTGTAGCAGTGCCTTGGGTAAGATAAAGTGATATGGGGTTTACAGCTAGTTAGGCCACAGAGTATTTTTTGGGAAGAAAAGATGCAGGGTGGCAGAAATAATTCTCTGTATGCTCAGGCACACCAAGCATTAACATCAGCACTGAAAATCAAGGAGGGAAAGGAATGAAGGTGAATTATGGCTCTTTAAAGCAATGGATTATGCTTTTCAGATCTCCCAGTCCCAAACTTTTCTATCCAGCAAATGATCCTGAATTTCAGTAGTGTGTATTCAAATGCAAAGAGTATTTTGCTCCTGTCCATTTTCTTCTAAATAGATATGAACTTGAGAATCTGTAGGGAGTCTAGGGATTTAGGACATCAACATCTGTAGTGTGCTTAAGAAGGTAAATATGCAGACAGGTCTCTATACTCTGGAAATGATCTTGAGAAATTCTGAATTCTGCACAGAAATTTCTGCAACTGGCTCCCTCTTTCCTTCTCTTTTCCCCATAATGGGAAAGATACCAACTGGCCAACTGAAATTCTCTGTCAAATCCCATGGACTGCACATACTTCTGCTCTTCACCAAGCACCACCTTAGAAGAACTGAGTGAAACAAATAAGCCCCCAAAGCCCACTGCATAAATAGCCTTTAACCAAATCCTGCAGCCCAGCTGAGCCCTTTTAAAATATTTTTGGGGTGATGTCATCAACCTGGGTAGCCAGTGCACTTGTTGCTCTCCTCCCTCAGCCTACTTTAGTTCCCACACAGGGACAGTGCATCCAGACCAAGTGGAGGCAGGCAGAAGCTTGGAGGGAAATCATATCTGCAGTGACCTGAAGTCCAGAAGCAGAAGCATTGGGCTCCATTTACTTCCTCAAGGTAAAAAAACTTGGCTTACTTATTAGGTCAGATTTTCTCTTCTCCAAGGACATGGAAGGCTGGCAAAACAACTTGGGAATGTAGGAATTTGTTAACTGCATGTAGTAGGCTTTTAATATTTAATCTGCAAACTGAAGCAGTTTCTATTTCAATTCTCTTTATGGTGGGACAGTCCCAGGGCTTCTCTTGTTTGCATCATAGATGTTACAGACCTGGCTTCTCTGCTGAGATTTTTGTTGTGTGTTGAAATTAACTATCTAGAGTTCATGCTGCTTTTTTTTTATATATAAATTTTTTATTTTATTTGCATGCCATACAGATGGGATTAATGCATGATATTCATTATAAAGTATTCTCATTTCTCTTCACAAACTCCAAGAACATACAAAACCAGAAAGCTTTCTATGATAAATAAATACAATAACCAACAGAAAAGTTTTTCAGTACAACCTGAATGGGATTTATTAAGTAAGAGCTCTATAGCAGCTTGAAAGTGCAGGAAAGTGAGAAGGCTCTTTTTAAAAAAATATTCTTTAATCCACAGGATTAACTCACAAAATTTATGAAGTTTTTCAGGAATGAAAATGTGCAACCTTAGGTCTTCTTTGAACTTTTAGTGGTACCATAATTCTGATTTTATTGTTGTTGTGTTTTTGTTTTGGTTTGTTTATTTGTTTGGTTTTTTAAACAAAAGAATGCTGTATAACTAGTTTGTTTTAAAAACAAAAAGATGCAAATATAGGAATTTACAGAATTCTAAATAGTATATTTACAGTGTATATGTGTTGAAAGTAATAAATGGGACTCGGGCTCTATTTGTTTGAAAATACTTGTACAAAGCAGTGCTAATTTCAACAGACTGTCACCCCTGCACTGTGTATTTTGGGGTGACAACTGAGAACACTCATCAAACACTGGAAATCAAAGAAGGTGTTAAGTTGCCAAAGATAGCTTTTACTTTTTAGCATCCAGAGTGCTTCCAAACTCCTCTCCACTGAAATGACATTGATTTACACCAATACTAATAGCTCTGCTGAACCTGTCATCTTTATGCCTCTCTTCTTCACCTCCTTTTTCTCTTTTTTTTCTTTAAAAGAGCCTGTGACCTGAAGGTTGAGCTCAAGGACTCTCTTGGACAAGTCATTGAAGTTTTTGCCTTTGGTCTACCTGCTGAACTCTGCTCTCCCCTAATTAATCCCCCTAAATGGAGCGCTCCACACAAGAACTTTTCCTCAACTTCATGATTGTCCTGATTACTGTATTGCTCATGTGGCTTCTTGTGAAGTCTTACCAGGACTAAAAGACAGTCAGAAACTCTGGGAGGTGATTGAAGTGCAAACAAACACCCACAGCAAACTCTGTGCTTAGCTTTCAGTCAACTGAGGGTCTCGTAAATCCATTTTTTTACTTTCTCATAGCTCTTGCCTGTGTTAAAGTTTGTGATGGGTCTCTAATGGTGCAATTATTTCATTCTGCAATGATCCAGCTGCAAAATGCAAGGTCCTTGAGAACTGTTGAATGTGTCTGTCTCCTCTGGTAGCTACTGTGAGTGCTGCAGCCTGCTGACCACCATGTCAGCTCCTTTGGCATCAGGGTTAGGTTCTCAAGGCTAGAGAACAGCAGTTTAACTGTCTGTATCAACCTGCATAAGAGGCACAAACTCACTTTGCAGAAAGGAATGTGAACCCTCTACTTTCACTTGCTCATTTCACTTAAATAAAGAACATGTAAAAAGTATTATTTTTTTTTTGGTAGCATTCCTTATCCCTCTCCTGGCTTGATTGCTGGTAACTGAGATACCTGATGGTAACTGTGGTACTGTATGATGGTTTGCTTCTTCTTCTCATCTGCATTTTTATTTGGTTGTTTGTTTGTAGTTTTTTTTAATTGCTGCAGAGTGGAGATCCTGCAGCTACACAAGGAAAAACTTGTTCCCCAGTGAGGGTGCCAGAGCCGGGCAGGGGCTGCCCAGGGAGGTTGTGGAGTCTCCTCTGGAGACACTCAAGACCCTCCTGGGTGACTTGGTCTAGGTGCCCCTGCTCTGGCAGGGGGGTTGGACTAGATAATCTTCTAGCTCCCTTCCAACCCCTAATATTCTGTGACTAAGAACTGAGTAGCCACATGAGTGAGCTGTTCAGGTCACTTTTCTGACCAGAGTGAATTACACCCTTGGTGCCTGTGGATATGGACTTCATAAAGAACCTCTTTCCCACTGGGTCACTGTTAATAATTGCATATTCTGAAGCTGGATTTCAGGCAGGGATTCCCAGGGTCCTATTTTTGGCCAAACTCTGCTTGGAACGGTGCCCGGAGGGCTGAGCCTGAGTCAGTTGCAGGCATAGGCACCTGCTGGCACCCCAGCCCTGCTGCAAATCTTGCCCAGGGTGGGAGTCCCTCAAGGCCTGCTGTGACATGCCAGACACCATGGCACAGCCATGCTCAGCCTGGACAGGGCGAGGTGCAAGTGTGTCTGTGTTGCTGTGATGTTGTCGTCGCCTGCTGAAGCATCTTGAGCCAGATGGAAGGGTGCACAGTCCCTGAGTTTGGGAAATCAGTCATTAAACTGCTCCTAGGCATTCCCCATCTGCTTCAGAGAATCAGTATCTTCTACAAAATGCAGCTTTCTATAGGAAGGCAGTTAGATGTGTGACCTGCTGCTGATACAGGGATGCTTCCTATCCCTTCCCATCCTTGCAGAACCCTGCAAGGAGCTGGCAACATGGTGGGTCTCAACTGTGCTGAGTTTCCCACAAGGCAGGTGTCTTGAATTTCCAGGGATGGCAATTTTGGGGGGTTATAAAACCAAGATGAAATGGATTTTTGCCAGCAGTGGACGGCAGACCTTCTCTGCAGCCCACAGGGCACCAGATGCTGCTGTATTTGCACTAATTTACACAGTTGCATTGTGCTCATGAGCTTGGCTGAGACACACAGCAGTGGCTGGAGAAGGACGTGGAAAAATCTATTTTTAAATACAGTGAATACCTGATAATTCAGTATGAAAGATTCTCACCTTTCACTGGCTGTGACTCCCTACCCCTGCTGAACAGAGTGTCTTCAACCAGCATTATCACTAGTTTGTGTGCCTGGATACCAACCTAGGAACCAAATTTTAGGCACAAAGGTTTGAAACTTTGTCTAAACATTAGGAAATTGTTCAGTGGGGTTTACAAAATGCTTTAATCTATCAAAAGTGTCTTCAGTCAAAACTGGTTTCTTTCTTTTTTTTTAAGGATAGTATATTTTTGAAGGAAAAATAAAATTTGTCAAAGACAAATGCCATACTTGGAAAAACAACTGAGAGTATTTTGAATGATGTCATGGCTGCTGTGCACTGTGTGACTTTTGTGCTCTTTCTCCTTTATTGCCCAGGCTGCAGGTCAGACAGGTTCTCTAACCCATGTGACATAACCAACTGCTCTCATAATGTGTCATCTCCAGGTCACAGGGTAGGAAAAAAATGCCTGACACTGAGCAACCACATGTGCTGCATTTTTAAGGGGGTTGGTTGCAAACCGTTTCTTGCTAACATTTTTTATTTTGCAAAAATTATCTCAAAATTCATTTTTTCTGTGGAAAAAAAATTGCATGCCCTGTATGTGTGTATGTTGTGTGCAGAAAGGCAAAACCCAAGGTTCTCAGTCTTATCAAGTGTATATTATAGTTTTATTCCTGTGTATGCATATAAGTTTTCTCTGGACCAAACCAAGAAAATGTGAAGCATAAGTATCTTCCTTGCTAAGTATCAAGTCCAGCCCAGTTCTATTTATACAACTGCATTTGGAAGTGTCCCAAAGGCAATAACTGCCCTTGCAAAAGAACTTTGAAGAGTAATTATCAGTATTTTGGTGGTGCAGTGAGCTAGAAGGGATAAAAAAGAGTGACAGCTGCTGACACATTGGGATGCCATTGCATGGGGTCCTAAATCATTCTTCACCTCCACAGCTGAGCTGCTTTGCCCCTTGTGTGTAGGGTTTACCCACAGATTAGTGTCTTGCAGGTCTGAGCTGGAAAAGCCTTTGGCTCCTTTCCCAGGGCTGTACACAGCTGGTGCTCAAGGCAATCAACTCTGACCTCTTAGCTTAACAGTTCAGCTGTTGACTTCTAAAGAGAGATGACAGCATTTTCAAGCAGGCTCCATTATGATTATCAGCCAGTGCTTATAGAGCAGGGTGCAGAAGTGTGTTTAGATGATGCATAGATGTGCCCTGATCTGGCTTTACACATTTGCCTCTTGGTGTATCCAGAAGGGCAGTCAGAGCTGTGTCTCTCTTCCAAATCTTTTTCCTCATGTTTAATCTCTTCCGTCTTGGGAGGCAGGCAGCAGCTTGCATCTCATGGCCAAAATGGTATAACATCTACCACAGCATCATGTCTTGTTCTTGTCTGCTCTCCTTTGCTGTCCCTGCCTGTGTGTATGAAGGTCCAGAATGAGTATGGCTCTGGTGACCTAAGGAGCAAATGAATAGGGTCACAATAGTCACAGTGACCCAGGTATAGAATAGTTTCTTAGGAGGGATTTGATCCCTTGTAGAAATGTGCTGTGGGAGAAGGACTCCTGGAGAAGATCATACCTTGTGCTCTTAAAAATCTGCACATTTCTGCATGCACTTGGTGTAACTTCAGTCTTGCACCTAACTGTGCCTGACCTAGATGCATCCTCCAAAACATCTAGCAGAAGTGACCCAAATTCCTTTATCAAAGGCTCTGGAACACGCTGAGCAATTAATAAACTAGAATGGATTTTGCCTGTACCTCTTTTCCCTGCAGTATTCACCCATTTGGCTGTTCATCCTCTTTGTCCACGGATCTCTGTTGGCATAAGAAAGGCAGGGACATCATTTTTTAAATACCTGTAGTGCAGTTTCAGTGGTGACTGCCAGCTTCAGTAGCCTCAGCCTGAGTCTTTCAACTGCATTAGGAAAAGATGTGCTGCTGCATGCTGAAAGCCATTCCCTCAGTGGACTTCAGTGCAACCAGGCCTGGTTATATCAGACAAGCATCAGCTCCTTTGCATTTCCATAGTTCTGACCTTCCCTTGGCAAATGTCTGTTTCATTAGCACCTCCTCCTCATTATATTATTATATTATTAATTATATTATATGGTCCTGCTCTGNATCACTTTCAATAACATGATTTGGAAACACTAAGCTTCACACTTTAAATCCATAGATTATTTTTTTTCCTAATTATATTTCTGTGCAGAGAAGAATTTCCTTCACTAGAATAAGTAATGACCTGATTTCTATGTGTGCTGCTCACAGGGGAAAGCACAAAATGGGTTCTGCTATATTCCTGCATGATCTTGTAGGAAGATTCCTGTCTAATCTTTGTCAAGACTTATAAAAGATCTACACTGCTGCAAACTAAGAAAAACAATGAATAATTCATTTTCTATCTCTTTCAGGATTGTTTTCTGCAAAAAACATCTATTTTAATAATTCATGTGATTTTGAGCTGCACCATGCTGCAGATGCAAGTGTACAGAGAGGAGCCATGCTGTTTATCTCAGTGTAGCCCAGAGGATTCATTAGTGCAAAATTCAATTTTTCAGTGCACCACATTCCACATGGATCTGTTCCTGGGTGACTTGGTCTAGGTGCCCCTGCTCTGGCAGGGGGGTTGGACTAGATGATCTTCTAGCTCCCTTCCAACCCCTATCTTTCTATGATTCTATAATAATTCTCCAAATCAGACTGTGCAGATCAGATTGACTTTGTTTGCTTCTAAAAATAGTCCATAGCAATAACACCAGCACTTGGAAAAGTACCTTCCAAACGAGTCAGGAGAAGAACCTCAGCAAAAATAATTCTCCTTTCCCCAAAGGAATTAAAACAAGACAAAAAGTGACAGGTTACTGAAATAAAATCAGTGCCCACCTATAGTATTGAAAGAGCTCTGGCAACAATTAAAATTCACATTAGCCAGGATAAGGAAAAACTCTGCTATGGGAATCTGTAACACAGAGAAATTCAAGCTGCACTTGTATAATTTCACATACAGAATTAAAAGAATTTCACATACAGAATTGCTCACCCAAAGCAGCTAGATGATAATGACACAGTCTGACATAGAGCCAGATGATATTTTGTTCTTTTATTTGCAGTTGGCACCTTGAGAGAAGGCAAAACAAGTGAGAGGATCACACCAGTAAGAAGATAATAGGGACCTGTGTGTCTACCTCACAGCTCCATGAACTCCAGTGCAAAGCATTAAAACTAAACCAGTCTAGCCTCATGAATTGCAGAAGGCATTTAAATCAGAGTGGAGTAGGGGAAAAAAAAATAAATCCAAGAGTCCAAGGTTTGAAACAATGAAAACTATTGCTAGAAACTTATTTTAGGAGCTTCGAGTGACACAAAGAAATCCTCAATATCTAATGAGCATAAATAACCACTTTCCAAAATCAATGGCAGAAAGTTAAACATGCACAGATTTTATTCCTTGTATTTTCATGCAAAATATGCAGTAAATATTTACAGTTCCATATTACCAAATTCAGTGGAGAAGACTAATTATCACAACACCCATAGAGTTTTGCTTATGAACTCTGCAATGAGTGTAAGTTTCCAGCCCCACAGAGAAGTCCTGATCCCCCTTTTAATATTTTAACAAATAAATGAGAGGGCTTAAATCCAAGGAATTTAACCACTCCCACTGTTACAACTTTTACTTATAAAACTCATGGTCTGAGCTCTAACTAGAAATTCTATAAAGAACTTGATCCAAGGAAGATAAGATCAGGCTTCATACTAGGGAAATACCACAAAATTCTTACATCCTTTTTAACTTAACCCATTAAAATAGTTTTCATCTATATTACTGCTTGTCTCAAAAATAAAACCCACAGTGCTTCAGTTTAGAATGACATAATTTATTAATATAATTCACAAGTAGTTGGACACTACTCAATTTAATCTCCATATGCAAGTGATTTACACAAACATATAATACTAAAATTGATTGTTTAGAAGGTAAAAAATACCATGGGTATGAAATGCCATGGTAGATGCTGTTCAATATACTACACAATCTTCGTGTCAGACATTTTTTACTCATTTATGCTTTTAGAAAAAAAGGCAGTCTGCCATTTTATTTTATTTTTTTAGAAGTAGTCAGGGAAACTTGAGTGGTTCTGCTCTAAACCTTCCAATCAACTATTTCTCCCAATTCTTAAGAACTGAACTGACCAACCAAAGCAACATTTTCAGTAGCTAAAAAAAATATACAGATTTTTTTTGTTCCCCTCAATTCAACAAGCACAGTGCAACCAAATCCCACTGCCTTCAAACATGTGACCCAAAATACCAACACCTGAATATTCAAAGGAATGTGCAGGAATTTAGACCATGCTTCAGCATGATGATGTTGAAGACAACACCCTGAAGACAATTTTTGGCCCCTGCCAGTATTCAGTAGCTGTGAGTGTGTTTGCAGTTTGCTGTGAATGTATTGGCATCACCAGACCATTTGGTACTCATGCAGCTGTGTCTGATTGGAATTCTCAATAAACTCTTCCCACTGAAACTTGTATCTCATAAGCCTTATTAATTCTGCATTAAGCATCTAATGGCTGCATGGAGAAAATTGGACTTTAACGTGTTTGCCTGCATCAGATTAAATTACACACATTATCTTCCAGACGAGGTCCAAAACACATATTTTGCTTGAAATGCCAGCAGTTATCTTAAAACATACCAAGAAGTTAAAAAGCTTTCACAATACGAGATCCAGCTACTTATTCCACATATACAAAAACACAGCTCGAGAAATACAGTTCAATTGTCAATGCTGAATTATGAGGAGTCTAAAAAAATAGAAAAACTCTGATAGCTGGACATCAATTCAGAATGGAACACTGTATAATGGGGCAATATGAGCACCCATTTAGAAATGAGAAGTCCCCAACAAGAGAAGTATAAGGGGATCTGGTATGTGTGACAAAAATTGATGAATACTGCACCAAAAACATGCATACAATCGCCATGGTCACCCAGTATGCTAGTGATGGTCTAAACAGTGATGTAACACAGGAGTGACACAGTGTTTCCAAAGGAAAATGGAATAACTACATATTGATTAAACTTTCTGATGCAGCAAAATGAGGGCACAGAGCCATCTCTGGGTTCTGGAGTTGTTTCAAGATTCGCTTGTGAAATTTCTCTCTGACCCGATTGAACTCCATTATGTCCAGTGGATCCTCTTCAATCCAGAATTTGTGGAATTCATGCATTAAGTAGCCTAAAAAATAATAAAAAAGGAGAGTAGAATAGATAAATACAATATACATACAAATCACATAAAAAAAAATTAAATTACAATATAAATACAAACACATGCAAAATTAGAAAGAAACCTACAACTAACAATTATGATTTACATAGAGAATCCAGGTCACTGAGGTCTGACACCTCACAACACTGTGCAGGGGCAAGACAGGGACAAGTTTTGGGGCTTTTTTTATAGCATGGGTAGTACAAAAGTGTTAGCAGGAGTACAAATTCTATACTTCCCAACTCTTTCCACTTACAGAACGTCTGCTGAAAGTGAGTTAGTGTTGGTGCTTCTGGAGCAACGTTGTAGAAATGGGTCTTCAGAGCTCCACTCACAAGCAGGTTGTATGTGAGGTCTGTTATGTTAATGCCCACAATGGCAAAAGAATAGCTGTAAGAAAAAAAAGCAGCATTATTTGTGGAGAGTTTGCCTTTCAACACACTGTAAGAGACACCGATGAGACTGACACTGCAGATTTTGTGTGCTACTGGGGGTATATTAATTATCTCCTTCATGAGCTTCCAAGACTGGGGGGTGAAAGCCAAAAACATTTATCCTGCCTGTGTAGAACACTCTAATGGCAGTGCTTCCCTTGTGAAATGAGAGGAAAGTTTAATCACTGTGTCAGCATTGGCAGTGGAGCAGCACAGATTCATTCCTACAGAAGCACTCACCTCTGACACAGGACAAGCACTCCACACAGTGGCTGTGTCTGCAGGGTGACCCATCACAGAATCACAGCATGGCAGGGGTTGGAAAGGAGCTAGAAGATCATCTAGTCCAACCCCCCTGCCAGAGCAGGGGCACCTAGACCAAGTCACCCAGGAACAGATCCAGGAGGGTCTGGAATGTCTCCAGAGCAGGAGACTCCACAACCTCCCTGGGCAGCCCCTGCCAGGCTCTGCCACCCTCACTGGGAACAAGTTT
>VYZU01078559.1:21489-41021 GCA_013401355.1 Ceyx cyanopectus
CAAGGAAAGTATATTTAGGAACAACGGAACTCAGACATTAAAAGCTGGTTTTTAATTTATGAGCCTGTTGCATAAAAAACTTGACATCTGTGGCAGTGCTGTTTCACAAGAAAACTTATGATGTCCTATACTGATGTTTAGTGATAAAAGCAAATTTGTTTATAGTTATTCCGTGATTTTTTTTTCCCCTCCTCTAAACACAGTTGTCTTCTGTAGACTGTCCTGGGTTGGTTGGGTTGGTTTTTTTTTTTAATTTTTTCTACCAAGCAAACCAAAATACTTTCCTTTTCTTTTGCCTTTGATATATTTAATGAAGAAAAAGGAAAAAAAGTCCAGAAGTTAAAAATGAAATAATGGGCATTAAAACGTTGTATTACAGATTTTCAGATACACTCAGAAGGAACATCCAGTTCCATGCTCAAAAATAATGCAGCTATACCAAACTCATGTCTTAGAAGAAAAGGCTTCACTACTATTTTTTCCCTATTATACTTTCTTGAAAGCAGATCAGATCCTGGCTCTGACAGTAAGAAGTGCAACTTGATCATGTTATGTGTATAGAAGAATTAAACAGATCCTCATCTCAGAGCATACAGAGAATACTTCTCCTTCCTACAGCAATTTCAGGTTATTTTTCCTAATTCTCACTTCAAACTCCTTGTCCTTTAATCTTTGATCAAAATCAAGGTGTGGTTCAGATGATACACATTAGTACATATACTAAAATTTCCTTCAAAAANCCTTTCAACACACTGTAAGAGACACCGATGAGACTGACACTGCAGATTTTGTGTGCTACTGGGGGTATATTAATTATCTCCTTCATGAGCTTCCAAGACTGGGGGGTGAAAGCCAAAAACATTTATCCTGCCTGTGTAGAACACTCTAATGGCAGTGCTTCCCTTGTGAAATGAGAGGAAAGTTTAATCACTGTGTCAGCATTGGCAGTGGAGCAGCACAGATTCATTCCTACAGAAGCACTCACCTCTGACACAGGACAAGCACTCCACACAGTGGCTGTGTCTGCAGGGTGACCCATCACAGAATCACAGCATGGCAGGGGTTGGAAAGGAGCTAGAAGATCATCTAGTCCAACCCCCCTGCCAGAGCAGGGGCACCTAGACCAAGGCACCCAGGAACAGATCCAGGAGGGTCTGGAATGTCTCCAGAGCAGGAGACTCCACAACCTCCCTGGGCAGCCCCTGCCAGGCTCTGCCACCCTCACTGGGAACAAGTTTTTCCTTCTGTTTCCCCTCGACCTCTTGTGCTCCAACTGACTCCCATTGCCTCTTGTCCTGTCACTGGATGGCACTGAGCAGAGTCTGGCTCCATCCTCCCTACACTGCCCTGAACTTATTGACAGACACTGCTGAGCTCCCTCCTCAGTCTCCTCTTCTCCAGGCTAAAGAGCCCCAGCTCTCTCAGCCTCTCCTCAGCAGGGAGATCTCCACTCCCTGCAGCATCTTGGTGGCCCTGCTCTGGACTCTCTCCAGTAAATCTCTGTCTTTTCTGAACTGGGGTGTCCAAAACTGGACACAGTACTCGAGGTGGGGTCTCACCAGTGCAGAGCTGAGGGGGAGGAGAACCTCCCTTGCCCTGCTGGCCATCACTTGCTATTTCAACCCATCTGCCCCACTGGAATTCATTATTTGCCCTTAAGAGCATCAGCTTTCAAACACCAAGTCCTATAAAGGCATTCAGATAACTAAAAAGCCTGGGAAAAAGAACCAGCTGAATCACCTCAGATTTCTCCCTAACACACAGATATATAAGCCAGAAAACAGAAGCATACATCAGACCATGCTGGAAAAAGAAATTAGAAAGACTTATGAAGCAAATTCCTGCCCTGCTGAGGGGATAGCATCAAGGAAAGTATATTTAGGAACAACGGAACTCAGACATTAAAAGCTGGTTTTTAATTTATGAGCCTGTTGCATAAAAAACTTGACATCTGTGGCAGTGCTGTTTCACGAGAAAACTTATGATGTCCTACACTGATGTTTAGTGATAAAAGCAAATTTGTTTATAGTTATTCCGTGATTTTTTTTTCCCCTCCTCTAAACACAGTTGTCTTCTGTAGACTGTCCTGGGTTGGTTGGGTTGGTTTTTTTTTTCAATTTTTTCTACCAAGCAAACCAAAATACTTTCCTTTTCTTTTGCCTTTGATATATTTAATGAAGAAAAAGGAAAAAAAGTCCAGAAGTTAAAAATGAAATAATGGGCATTAAAACGTTGTATTACAGATTTTCAGATACACTCAGAAGGAACATCCAGTTCCATGCTCAAAAATAATGCAGCTATACCAAACTCATGTCTTAGAAGAAAAGGCTTCACTACTATTTTTTCCCTATTATACTTTCTTGAAAGCAGATCAGATCCTGGCTCTGACAGTAAGAAGTGCAACTTGATCATGTTATGTGTATAGAAGAATTAAACAGATCCTCATCTCAGAGCATACAGAGAATACTTCTCCTTCCTACAGCAATTTCAGGTTATTTTTCCTAATTCTCACTTCAAACTCCTTGTCCTTTAATCTTTGATCAAAATCAAGGTGTGGTTCAGATGATACACATTAGTACATATACTAAAATTTCCTTCAAAAACCAACCAGGAAACACCTTTTTCCTCTCAAATATACAGTGCTATTAATTGTTGTGGTTGTGGCAACTACAAAAGGATTTTTAAACTTACCCAATTGCCTTATCCATTTTTTTCTTTTCCCATTCGGCCTTACTCAATTGGCTGAGGAGAAAAAGAAATATTAAAATCCAGGTATTGTCATGCATCACTAACTGACAGGTGCTTTCTTTCAATTGCTTTGTTATTAGAAAATTAGCTGAAGACAGTATTTTATCTCCATTGGTATGGCTAAACGTATTTAACTCTGCTTCTGACTCAATAGATTAGTATCAAAAGACTTTAAATGGGTAACTAGCTTTATAACATTGTTGAGAAACTTGTTTTATCAAAGAAAGTCAATGCTGTCAGCATGAGACATTTATTTTCTCTATTTACCACAAAGATGATCCTATTCAATTAACTCTGAGCTGTACAAAAATTCAGAAGTATTAAATTTCTTTTAAATAATNCTTGCTATTTCAACCCATCTGCCCCACTGGAATTCATTATTTGCCCTTAAGAGCATCAGCTTTCAAACACCAAGTCCTATAAAGGCATTCAGATAACTAAAAAGCCTGGGAAAAAGAACCAGCTGAATCACCTCAGATTTCTCCCTAACACACAGATATATAAGCCAGAAAACAGAAGCATACATCAGACCATGCTGGAAAAAGAAATTAGAAAGACTTATGAAGCAAATTCCTGCCCTGCTGAGGGGATAGCATCAAGGAAAGTATATTTAGGAACAACGGAACTCAGACATTAAAAGCTGGTTTTTAATTTATGAGCCTGTTGCATAAAAAACTTGACATCTGTGGCAGTGCTGTTTCACGAGAAAACTTATGATGTCCTACACTGATGTTTAGTGATAAAAGCAAATTTGTTTATAGTTATTCCGTGATTTTTTTTTCCCCTCCTCTAAACACAGTTGTCTTCTGTAGACTGTCCTGGGTTGGTTGGGTTGGTTTTTTTTTTCAATTTTTTCTACCAAGCAAACCAAAATACTTTCCTTTTCTTTTGCCTTTGATATATTTAATGAAGAAAAAGGAAAAAAAGTCCAGAAGTTAAAAATGAAATAATGGGCATTAAAACGTTGTATTACAGATTTTCAGATACACTCAGAAGGAACATCCAGTTCCATGCTCAAAAATAATGCAGCTATACCAAACTCATGTCTTAGAAGAAAAGGCTTCACTACTATTTTTTCCCTATTATACTTTCTTGAAAGCAGATCAGATCCTGGCTCTGACAGTAAGAAGTGCAACTTGATCATGTTATGTGTATAGAAGAATTAAACAGATCCTCATCTCAGAGCATACAGAGAATACTTCTCCTTCCTACAGCAATTTCAGGTTATTTTTCCTAATTCTCACTTCAAACTCCTTGTCCTTTAATCTTTGATCAAAATCAAGGTGTGGTTCAGATGATACACATTAGTACATATACTAAAATTTCCTTCAAAAACCAACCAGGAAACACCTTTTTCCTCTCAAATATACAGTGCTATTAATTGTTGTGGTTGTGGCAACTACAAAAGGATTTTTAAACTTACCCAATTGCCTTATCCATTTTTTTCTTTTCCCATTCGGCCTTACTCAATTGGCTGAGGAGAAAAAGAAATATTAAAATCCAGGTATTGTCATGCATCACTAACTGACAGGTGCTTTCTTTCAATTGCTTTGTTATTAGAAAATTAGCTGAAGACAGTATTTTATCTCCATTGGTATGGCTAAACGTATTTAACTCTGCTTCTGACTCAATAGATTAGTATCAAAAGACTTTAAATGGGTAACTAGCTTTATAACATTGTTGAGAAACTTGTTTTATCAAAGAAAGTCAATGCTGTCAGCATGAGACATTTATTTTCTCTATTTACCACAAAGATGATCCTATTCAATTAACTCTGAGCTGTACAAAAATTCAGAAGTATTAAATTTCTTTTAAATAATCAAATATATTTTTTTTTGGCCTTTTGTGTTGTGGTTTTATTTGTTGATTTTGTTTTGTGTTTTGGGTTTTTTTTGTGTGTGGAGTTTTGTTGGGGTGGTTTTTTTGTTTTGTTTTTTTTTGCCTTGGTAAGGCAGATCAGAGTTTGCAGACTTTAAATTCCAAATTAGCTACATGTGAAAATGTTGTTCTTGCACTATACTTGAAGTAAAATAAAGATATATTACACTAAAAAAAAATTAATTCCTGAGCTTCATGTAAATACATTTATTTAAACAGTATAAATATAGTATAAATGTATTAAAAAGTATTTTAAAATGGTTGCCATTAAGTATTTAAGATACTAATAGGTTCATATACATCCCAACCTGAGTGCTACCAGAGGGTCTGTGAGCACAAGACTTCTCCTCTGTCCTGGTTTTGCATAGAATAGGGTTAAAATCTAATCTGTGCCTATACCATGACAATCTGCTAAGTGGCTTAGTGTACAGGAATACATCAGTTTTCACTTTTTTACTAAAATTTTATCTATCTCTGAAGGCTGTAGCATAAATTCAGTTAAAAAAAACAACAACCAAACAAGCAAGCAAACACTGAATAATAAAAGGTGGCACATGTAGGCTGTGGACAATCAATACAGTTTAACAGAAAGAGAAATAACATTGGTCCTTAGTAATCAAACATGTAAATGAAGAACACCCATGTTTTCAAAGTGCTTTTCATCACAAAATTACGATTAAGAACACAAACACAAATATACTGAGATGTAAAGCTTCACAGGATTAAAATGTGGACCTGCTATATGGATATCTAACATGACTGGCAGAAGAAAAATGTATTTTAAAGCAACTAATTGCTATGTAACTAGCTAAGAGGCATCTCCATCCCTCCCCACCCCACACCCTGGCCTTAAATAATGAAGGAATAAATCTCCTAATCACAACACAAAATTTTTTGCTACTTGATGGTACTTGAGATCAGTCAGGACAATGGACCAGCCAGATTAGACCCATCATTAATCAAGCTAGACAGAGTATGCAACTATAAACGAAGGGTCTCTCCATCTGTGCTGACAAGTCCTTGGCCTAGACTACTTTTCATTATTANATTCTGTATACTATACAGTGGGTAAGTTTGTCAAGAACAATTGACATTTTTATCACCTTAACATCTCGACTGGGTGTAAATATGTCCAATAAAATGTACTGTTTTCATAAACTATTTCAGTATATGAATTAACCTCTTGGACATAATCAGTTTTCAGGATCAGTACTTGAAAACATGTGACAATACCCAAGTAAATGCCCAATAAAAAGAAAATTAAACCATTCCCCTCCCCCAGACACCTCCAGTGCTCTCTCAAGTTACTTTTTCTGGTCTCAAGCATTACCTGTATTTAGGCTGAAGAGAATCAAAGAGAACTTGCAGCGCTATCTCAGTGTCCCATTCAGCAAAATATCTACAGATATATATGTTTAAGGTGAGTTGTTAAAGAAGCACAACAAGAAGAGCATCTTAGGTCACATTAATTTAAGTGTTCTGCAGTATGAGTAGTATTTAGCACATGTAAATTCATTAATCTACCATTCAGACCCTCAAAATGAAAGATAAAAGGTGATAATGCAATCCTATCAGTGCTTAGTGAAGATGCCATTACCAAAGCTGCCTTTCTACCCACCCTCCAGAAAATCAGTTGCTTTTTACTAGTGCATATTGGCTGCTCAACTCAAGAGAAAACAGTTCAGGCTTCTTGATCTGGCATATTCATGAAGCAAGTTANGCAAACACTGAATAATAAAAGGTGGCACATGTAGGCTGTGGACAATCAATACAGTTTAACAGAAAGAGAAATAACATTGGTCCTTAGTAATCAAACATGTAAATGAAGAACACCCATGTTTTCAAAGTGCTTTTCATCACAAAATTACGATTAAGAACACAAACACAAATATACTGAGATGTAAAGCTTCACAGGATTAAAATGTGGACCTGCTATATGGATATCTAACATGACTGGCAGAAGAAAAATGTATTTTAAAGCAACTAATTGCTATGTAACTAGCTAAGAGGCATCTCCATCCCTCCCCACCCCACACCCTGGCCTTAAATAATGAAGGAATAAATCTCCTAATCACAACACAAAATTTTTTGCTACTTGATGGTACTTGAGATCAGTCAGGACAATGGACCAGCCAGATTAGACCCATCATTAATCAAGCTAGACAGAGTATGCAACTATAAACGAAGGGTCTCTCCATCTGTGCTGACAAGTCCTTGGCCTAGACTACTTTTCATTATTAAATCAGTCACAGATATTTTGACCACGATGAAACTGCTTGAGATTTTTTTTTTCTATATGTAAAAGCCACACAAAAAATTGTTTTTTAAGCGTGGTACTATATAGGCTTAAAATATGGTGTTTTAGCTATATTAAGCAAGGTTGATTATATATAAGCATGCTCAGATGTACCCAGTGTTGCACCATCAGTTACTTTAGAGAAAGAAATATGGATTTCTTAGCATTACAACAAAGCCTTTCCGTTTGTAACACACCAAATTGCAGTATGGATTGATCTTTATTTACATGTAGGGTCTCAAAATTAAGAAAAAAAGAAAATAAAAAGTACCTCAGTTCCTTCTTAGTGACTTCCCTTCATTATGAAAAGACAAAAGAATTAAAAGAAATGTAAATAAAAATGCAAACAAAAAATCACTTGAAACTAAAAGTATAAAGTAAAAATATTTAACACTAAAATGGACTGTTTTCATAAACTATTTCAGTATATGAATTAACCTCTTGGACATAATCAGTTTTCAGGATCAGTACTTGAAAACATGTGACAATACCCAAGTAAATGCCCAATAAAAAGAAAATTAAACCATTCCCCTCCCCCAGACACCTCCAGTGCTCTCTCAAGTTACTTTTTCTGGTCTCAAGCATTACCTGTATTTAGGCTGAAGAGAATCAAAGAGAACTTGCAGCGCTATCTCAGTGTCCCATTCAGCAAAATATCTACAGATATATATGTTTAAGGTGAGTTGTTAAAGAAGCACAACAAGAAGAGCATCTTAGGTCACATTAATTTAAGTGTTCTGCAGTATGAGTAGTATTTAGCACATGTAAATTCATTAATCTACCATTCAGACCCTCAAAATGAAAGATAAAAGGTGATAATGCAATCCTATCAGTGCTTAGTGAAGATGCCATTACCAAAGCTGCCTTTCTACCCACCCTCCAGAAAATCAGTTGCTTTTTACTAGTGCATATTGGCTGCTCAACTCAAGAGAAAACAGTTCAGGCTTCTTGATCTGGCATATTCATGAAGCAAGTTAAGAGTCATCACAGGAGACCAAGAAATGAAAAACACAGTAGGGATTAATCTCCAATGGGAGTTCAAAGCTAGAGTCTCAGAGTGCAGATCCTCAACAGATCTTTGCTAGAGAACAACAAACAGTGGATTTATTTATAGCCTTCAACCTCTAAAAGCAAAAAATATTCTTTCTCCTCTTATAGGGAGAGGTGATTTTACCAAATGTTTCCAAGTAACTACCATAGAGGCTGGAGAAAATAACAGATATCAATTATAAATATCAATTAATAACCAGCCACAGATACAGTCCCAACACCTAGTGTGTGTGTGTGTGTGTGAGGTGGAAAAGTGATGGAAAATCATTGCTTAATTTTGAATATCCACAGAAATCATCTCCAACTAGAAGTCTGCCATCAGTGGCTGTATTATAAGTATTTTGCCTAAGAATTCAGCATGAAATTCCCAGGCAAGAAAGCTGAGCAGTTACATAACCCTCCCAACTACACACTTCCAGGGCATTTTTTTTTGAGGAGATCTAGGTATCAGTAAAAACATACTGTTTCTTTCTTGTAGGAAGAGTGCTAATTTAACGTCACAGAAAAAACAACAAAAAAAAGGGCTTAGGANCATTCCTGTTGTACTTGGGACTCCTTAGGCAGTAGTATAGACAACACAGTCTTTCTGAGACTTTGAAAATCTACATGGTGTTATCAGAGTTTTTAAAATCCTGGTACCAATGTATCTGAGGGAAAATAAAAAGTACCTCAGTTCCTTCTTAGTGACTTCCCTTCATTATGAAAAGACAAAAGAATTAAAAGAAATGTAAATAAAAATGCAAACAAAAAATCACTTGAAACTAAAAGTATAAAGTAAAAATATTTAACACTAAAATGGACTGTTTTCATAAACTATTTCAGTATATGAATTAACCTCTTGGACATAATCAGTTTTCAGGATCAGTACTTGAAAACATGTGACAATACCCAAGTAAATGCCCAATAAAAAGAAAATTAAACCATTCCCCTCCCCCAGACACCTCCAGTGCTCTCTCAAGTTACTTTTTCTGGTCTCAAGCATTACCTGTATTTAGGCTGAAGAGAATCAAAGAGAACTTGCAGCGCTATCTCAGTGTCCCATTCAGCAAAATATCTACAGATATATATGTTTAAGGTGAGTTGTTAAAGAAGCACAACAAGAAGAGCATCTTAGGTCACATTAATTTAAGTGTTCTGCAGTATGAGTAGTATTTAGCACATGTAAATTCATTAATCTACCATTCAGACCCTCAAAATGAAAGATAAAAGGTGATAATGCAATCCTATCAGTGCTTAGTGAAGATGCCATTACCAAAGCTGCCTTTCTACCCACCCTCCAGAAAATCAGTTGCTTTTTACTAGTGCATATTGGCTGCTCAACTCAAGAGAAAACAGTTCAGGCTTCTTGATCTGGCATATTCATGAAGCAAGTTAAGAGTCATCACAGGAGACCAAGAAATGAAAAACACAGTAGGGATTAATCTCCAATGGGAGTTCAAAGCTAGAGTCTCAGAGTGCAGATCCTCAACAGATCTTTGCTAGAGAACAACAAACAGTGGATTTATTTATAGCCTTCAACCTCTAAAAGCAAAAAATATTCTTTCTCCTCTTATAGGGAGAGGTGATTTTACCAAATGTTTCCAAGTAACTACCATAGAGGCTGGAGAAAATAACAGATATCAATTATAAATATCAATTAATAACCAGCCACAGATACAGTCCCAACACCTAGTGTGTGTGTGTGTGTGTGAGGTGGAAAAGTGATGGAAAATCATTGCTTAATTTTGAATATCCACAGAAATCATCTCCAACTAGAAGTCTGCCATCAGTGGCTGTATTATAAGTATTTTGCCTAAGAATTCAGCATGAAATTCCCAGGCAAGAAAGCTGAGCAGTTACATAACCCTCCCAACTACACACTTCCAGGGCATTTTTTTTTGAGGAGATCTAGGTATCAGTAAAAACATACTGTTTCTTTCTTGTAGGAAGAGTGCTAATTTAACGTCACAGAAAAAACAACAAAAAAAAGGGCTTAGGAAGCAGTGTTAATGAATTGAATTAGGAATACTAAGAGACACCTTCAAGAAGGGAAACCTTTCAAAAAGTTGGGCTACCAAATAAATTCTTTTTTTTTTTTTTTAACATTTGGTAAGTTATTCCCACAAGCTAACAATCTTCAATAATGCTGCTTTTCATGACTTCAGACACACATAAATTCATCTCCAGAGGAACATACTTACACCAAGTTATATAAGCCCAGGAGACCCATCCCTCTGAAGTCTGTTTTAGGATCGTCACCTTGGAAACCAATTTCACACCACTGCTTCGAAATCCGAGCTTTCAGGGGTGAGTTGGGCTTCAAGCATTTCCACAGCTAGAAAAATTACAGGTAAAAAAAACCAAACATAATTAACCTTCCACACATTAGTCCAGCATTTTGTTCTTTTTCAACCAGGCCGAGTTGTGATGTGACACTGCATTGCTATCCCAGCAACTCAAACATCAAATTAACTTAAATTCTCAGGGATGAGGAAGGATGGGAGGGAAATCCCAAACCACTCTTCAGCATTGCAGACATTTCAGCCCCCCCAGTGCCCTTCTGATCTGTAACATCTCAGACAAGGGCTTGTTTTGTTCACACTTTGTGTGTCTCTCCATAAGCAGAGAGAAGTAATGGCTGGAATTTGGTTGTAAATCACTGACAGAGAGGCAGGCAATCAGCCCCCAGGTCCCCAAGGCTCTGTAGCAATCTTTTTTTCTGGCATTTTTTACAGGTCTCTGGGAGAATTCTAAATCAAGAGTGCTGACCTGGCTACCACAATGCTGAAAAGCAAATTAGAGAACATAACACAAAAAAAACCCCAACAGTAATCCATACAGGAATAGCAAGTGCCACTTTCATATATAACTAAGGGGTGAATCATTCATTGATCTCATATAAAGGACGAAGAGATTTAACAAGCCAGATCCTCAGCTGGAATAAATCCACTTAGCTGCAGTGGTCCAGTGAATTTAGTGCCCAAATATCATGTTGCTAGGCACCTAGAAGCAGCCTAAATTGACATGACTGACACATACCTTTCCACACACCTCTTACAGCATATAAAAACTCACCTTTTGCCAAGTGTACTAAGAAATCAGATGTTCTCCATAAGCCATGAGTTGGGCCTCAAGAAATGCCTTTAGACAAAATATACCCAAGGGAAAGAGCTGTGTGCACATTTCCCAAAACTATTAATTTTTGCAGTTCTAGCTGCATTTAAAATGAAGCACCTTAAGAAGGTTAAAACTTGAGTGATTTCACTAATGAATGCATAAAACATTGTTGTTTAAATCATATTTGCTCTCTTTCTTGTCCATCCATCGACAGTAAATGCAGTATTATTCATTAGTTCAACCACATTATGTTAATCTTTCATTCATAAAGCACCCTCCTAGTAAACATGAATAAAGGATAGACATTAGAAATTTGATTTACCCAATGCAGCAATCACTTAGCAGAATACATAGAAGGAATGAAAACCAACCAGCCTATTCTTCCCCAGCATGGGTTGGAAACTGAATGGAACCCTTGGATATATTTCAATTTCACATTTGAATTTGCAGAAGTCAAATGCCTGCTGTAAACAAGTGCTAATACACAGGTTGCACTGAAGGCAGATGGTGAAACTGATACTTTCTTCAACATTAGGGAAGTCAATGTAATTAATTAGGGATGCTTTCCTATAGCCAAATGGACTAATTAAACCTGCCTGCACCAGTACATGGTATGTTTGAGGACCAGCATTGTAGGCTGGCACCTGGATCCCTCATATGTCTCTCCTCCAAGGCACAGGCTTAGTCACTGGATAAATCTGTGTGTCCTTTTAGTTGATGGCCACTCTAAATCAAGGAGTTTGGCTGTGCAGAGGCAGGACCAAACAGGAGTCCCCCTGCCCCATCCTACCTGATACCTCCTTCAGGGGCAGCTCTGGATTTTGACTCCTCAACAAGTCCCCCATCACTTAGCAAGGGTGACAAAAAGACAGCTTTCCAGACACCTTGCAAGAACTCCTTGACCATGAGCTCATTGTCATTATTCTATGGTTCTTGTCATTTCTCTGAAGCATCTTGCATTTGCTACAGTCAGAAATCAGATCAGTCTTTCTGTTAGACTATTTTTTACTCATTTTATTCTCTCAGTTTCTTTCTAAGAAGAGCTCTCTAGCTCTCCTTCATCTTATGGCTTCAAGATCATCTTCCTGAAAAAAACACTTTTAGTATCTGCTCCAGTGCAAGGCTTTCCTGAATGCATGAAGTAAGTATAATCCAGTTGGTATGCTTTTCATCACTTTGCATGCATTACCTAAAGAATGGCTTACCATTTTTTTTATCAATTACATTTTCAAATGAAAATACACACTGTGAGTCATTATCTTCCACCCTTCCATCCCACACAATGAAACCAAACAGTGGCTTCAAAAATACAAGAAAATGATTTTTTAAAAAAGCTTATTCTGCTGAAGAGAGAAAATATACACTTCTCAGGTTGAAGAAAGGTGTACTGAAGTAGGACATAAGGCTATTTCTCCAAAGCTCAGAGCTCTTATCTGCAGTAAGAGCTGAGTCTCCATTGCCTACGTACAGCCCAGCATTTATCAACCAAGGAGCAGGCAGGTGCTAATCCCAGACCAGATGTACAGCCACATATTAAAGCAGGTACACAGTGGAGGAAGGTGACAATAGCTCTCTGTTTTCAAGAGAGGATGTCCTCTAAGTACCTCTCCAGCACCCACCTTCAGAAGCATTTCCTCGTGCCGTGGATTTGCTGCATCGTAGGGCTCCCTGCGCAGCTTTTCCACCTCAGCTATCAGGTTTCTGTACCCCACAATCTGCAGCAGGCATGCCTGAAGAGACACTCCCAGCCTAGAGGTGGGGGAAAGGAGCGTGTTAAGGAGGATTCTTGATTTTGCTTCAGCTAAGCAAGTTAAATATTGAATACTTTCAACTTTGTTCCACAGATTTTTGTCCCAGAAGAAGTTTTCATTTAAATGTGAGCACGTTCCTCACAGGAGCAATGCAATCCAGCTCAAACATGTGCCGTCACAAAACAGCACCTACCACATACATAACCCATTTAACTCACTTGAGTAAAGTTACAATGATCCAATAGTCTAATATTTTAATTACAAAGAGTTTCCAAGACATAATTATTACATTAAACAAGGCCTTGTGAAATGCATAGTCTTATTTAGTACCTTCCTTAGATGATAAAATCTGTTTGTTTTGTTTGTTGCTTTGTTTGTTGTTTTTTTAAACTGTGAACAGTGTATTTTCACATTGAAATCTCATGATAAATATACACAGCAGCACTGAATGCCTGCAACAAGAACATCACTTAATCTTTCCCCTCATTCAAATGGCAGCTTCTCAAACAATGCCCTGAGACCAGAGATGCAGACTTAAAGGGTGAGGGGGAGAGGAAACTCAGCAAAAAGCTAAAAATAGCCATTTTGCTTCCATGTCAAAAAATCTAGTATAAAGAAGCCAAAAACCCAAAGTAATATAGTTGAAAGATCTGCCTCTAGGCAGCTATTTTTTTATTGTATGTTAGCATCACCATAATAACTCTCTTTTCATTAGAGCACAGATTTTATGTTCCCTTTTTACATTTCCTGATGCACAATTAAAAAAAAAAAACCAAAAAACCCAAAAAAACCCATCAACCAAAACACATCAAAAAGCCCCATCAAAAATACAAAAGCAACCAACCCACCAAACATAGGGCTTCAAGAGGCTTTATATTACAACTTATTCAGTTTTAGATTAAGATTTAACAATATTAAATTCAACTTCTGCAGTACAAAACTGACATTCTCATAAGAACATTTGATTATATATGGAATAATTTTAATTTTTTTAATAGTGTCTGAAATTATCTGAACACCTAGTATGAATCTGGAGGACACAGCTATACCTATCTGCTCATATTCCTGCAACGCAGGCTGCACTGATACTAAGCTGCACAGGTTCCTCATCTGTCTTGTTTGATGGAGTGAAGCATTTTGTTAATTCCATAACACTAGTATGTGCACATGCTTAAATTAGTCATAGTTCTGCTGAACTTTACACTGAAGAGCAATTTAATGGCAGAAAGTGTTTCTATGTAAGTGGCACCACCTTGCACATCCCAGATCTCCCTTTCTCACCGTTTTGAAAAGATACTTCAGCAAACTGGGGAGAGTTTAAAGGGGATAAGGATGAAAGAGTCAGCCCTAAGTGTTCAGGGCAGGAGTTCTAGTCCAAAAACAATTAAGCATTTGTTCTGTGCTAAGCAGATGAACACTATCTAAGTGAAAAAAAAAAGGAGGAAAAAAAGGAGAAAAAAAGGAGAAAAAAAAGGAGAAAAAAAAGGAGGAAAAAAAAGGAGGAAAAAAAAGGAGAAAAAAAGGAGAAAAAAAGGAGAAAAAAAAGGAGAAAAAAAAAGGAGAAAAAAAAAAAGAGAAATGTTGGTTGTATTGTTTTGTTTCTGGTTTTGTTGTTTATTATTAGGACCAGATCACTCAAAATATACTTAATATTCAGGAGCTTGATTCTAGAAGGAAGCAGAAATCATTTGCAGTTCTGCTCTCCCTCTCTTCTAGAGGATAGCATTTCTTCAGAGGCCAGAGGCAATGCCGTGAGAAGAATCAGATGGTGATCTCAAGTGTCACACAAACCCAGTTACTCAAACGTCCAACACCGAGGAGCAAGTGTTGAAGTCAGTCTGATTGCTAACACTGCACTTACTGATTGCTGCAGGTTAGGCTCCGAGCTGTGCACATCTCCATCCTTCAGTTTTCTCTCTCTATGTCACATTCACTAAGCTTGCCATCACTAATTTTTCCTGACTCCTGGCTCCCAGCATCCTGTGCTATACAAGGGTATCAAGAGCTGTGGCACCCTCTGCAAATGGGCAGCCTCTCATCAGCTGAAGCTTGAAGCAGCTGCTCTTTCATCACCCTCACTTTGAAGGTCGTGTGGGCACTGTGACACCCCTGGAAAAAGCTCTAGCACTTCTGATAAATCTTCACAAGACTTATCTATGAGAACAAGGTGTTCTCTTCATTTTTTTTTCTTATTCTTTTCCCTTCTCCAAGGGCTGGTTCACCATTTTTTTCAATCCAAGTGAACAGTGGCCATGAACACAACAGTTATCTCTCCAGGCAGAGACATCCTCAGTGATTATTCCTTTATGATCAGTGAAGCCTCATTTTAAGACTACCCAGTTAACAACATTTTGCTGGGAGCTGTGGGGTGTGTGTAGGGCTGGGGGAGTCATTCCTATTAATAAGACCAAAAAAAACCCACCAAAACAAACAACAACACTATTTTTTTTTCTTTTTAACTGAGCTTTTACATATTGTTCCAGCAAGACTTTGGGACACCTTACCTGTTTGCTGCTAGCCACCAAAAGAAAAGCAGCTATCAATTTATGAATGCCCGTTTTGGATTATGTGCATCAATTTCAAGTTTGGGAACAGGAATGAAGCTCAGACTGATCATTTGAATAATACAACCCTCAACATTTCTTCCCCTAGTTCCTCACCTAGGCCATTTTGTGCCTTCATTTAGGGGTTAAGAGGCAAGATGATCACAGAAGTGTTATTTACTCTTGAAATACATGCTTGTAAATTCAATGGTTTGATGTCAACCTATTCATAGCACCAACATCTTGTGGCATTAAAAGAATATCAGCTATGTGATATTGTTAAAACTTTTGTTTGGATAATTAAAGGCAATTGGAAATCATAAACGAGTTTACCATTTATATCCATTACAACAGGATGATTTCTTCCCTACTCAAAAGGTTGCATACACCCCTGCTAAGAAGCCATCACTGTCACTGCCAGGACCACCTGCTTTGGTGTTATTTCATCCCTGAGGAAGCAGTGCCCGTAAATCAATGCATCAACAATATACTAAGACAGCATGACTCATGACTTGCCCATTACAGTCACCATAAATGATCACTCATTTTGCCATCAGCCTTCTGACAGCAAAGCTTAGCTGGAGTTTTATGCTGAGAGACAGAATTCATCTTCCGACTGTGTGCCACGGTAACTATGGAGAACCAGTTCTCCATGGATCTGGGTACTGAAGAAATCAATATTTTCCATTTGTTTTGTAAGGAAACCATGAACTTACTGTGGATTTATATCTGGATTAATCCTTTTCAGCTCCATGATGTCATCTATAGTTTTTTCAATAGCATCAGGATGAACACTTACTGATGTTTGCAGCCTCTAAGAAGAGATTTGAAACACAAATTAATTCTCGTGGAAACTATTATTCAATAGAAGTTAATAGTAAATTTGATACCTAAAAGCTTCTATGTTAAGATCCCAGAAATCCCACCTCAATACATAAATATATACACACACACACACACACCTTTTCAGTCTATTCAACCCTACTGATCAGTTTCAGAGCAGTCGCCCTATAAGAACTTGAGTCACTTCATCATGCCCTTGTAGTCAGTCAATCTCGCTTCTCTGGTGGCTGTCAGTGAAGATGATCTGTGCTGGGGCCTTTGATCAAGAAGCATCCACCTAATTATACTGGAATTGCTAGCTTTCATTTGACATCCCTTCTCCCAGCACATTGCAAAAACACAGCAAAACATTTTTTCCTTTATTTTGCATGTTATTGCACTGGAGGGATATTCCTAGAAGGTCAGTATTATAAAAAAAAAAAAAAAGAAAAAAAAAAGAGAAAGAAGAAAAATCAACATGCCTTCCAAAAATTTGAGGTTAAACTTTCTGGTGCTTTGTCTCAAAAATATACAAGTGCTTAAATGCGAGCTTTTAGAGAAAATTCTGCCTTTCTGCTTGTGCTAGAAGTATATTTGAAAGCACTATGAGACATATTTTTTGCTAATGCTGAGGTAAGCTTTTCAACATCACTGATTCTCATGATAAAGAGAAATTAATGGCTGAATGATGCTATTTAACATATACACAAATGCTCTACAAGAAGAATTTAGGTTGGCACAACAAGTGCTACAGTGAAAGAATGAAAGCAAAGAGGCTCTTCTCTCTTAATAAATAAAGGAAAGCAGAGAATAAAGTTTTCTTGGCTATGCAGGTATTGCTGACTTCAGCCTCTTTTATCCCTGCTTTCCAGGCTGTAACTGAGGTGTAAAATGTGTGACTGACTGCAGTTTACAGACATATTAAGAGAGGATGAAGAATCAAGCTGAGAAACCCTAAATTACAACACATTATTTCATCAGAACACTCTCCCTGGCTTTGCAAGATCACCTACTGTATCAGACAAGATCCTTTTCACCAGAAGATGGTTTTAATGTGAAAGCACATCCAACCTTAAAGTGATTTGGAACGAGAAAACAAGAGACTGAACAAACCAACTGCACAGGACGTGACAGAAAAGGTTTCACTCACCTTACTTTTTGAACGTTTCAGTGATGCCTCTGGAAGAGAACAGCATCATGTCAGACAACTTTGTTTTTATTGTATTCATTGAACAGCTTATTTATTTATAACTATGAAGCCATACTCTTTTGAGCACATGCAGAAAAGCTCAAAAGCATGCAGAACTAAGTATTTTACAGTTACCTATTTTCATAGTTCTGGCAGCTCCAGGCTTGGTATTGTAACAGATCCTTTGCAATTCACATTGCCCCGTTAGTTTCCTGACCACGAATTTCAGGCAGCGCCACAAGCATTTGCAGTAGAAGTACAGGCACACCTGGACAAACATCCTGGCAAAAAGAAGAAGCCTGAAAATAAGTCTTGAGCAGAGTTTGGTTCAACAAGATCACCACCCCAAATTCCCATTGCCTAAGGGTACCTTTAAAGCAAAAGGAGCGTTCACACTGCAAACCTTTATCCTCATAAGTGTTAAAAAGTGCTTTTCAAACTCAGTCTACAAAAAAAACCACCCTGTTTTCATGTCTGCTGAGGATCCAAGGAGCCACTACAACCTGGATTCATCACAGCCCATTATTTCTTCCATGTGCTGTTGATGCTTTCAAAGAATGGTTATTGGTGAGGTGAATCTATTATCTTTTCAATGGAGTGCAGTGGTTATTCTGACATGTGGAATTCCAGATACTGAAATGTTACAACTTAAATAAAGCCTGAATTGCTCCATCACTTCCTAAAAACATCCTGAAGGTCACAGTGTAGGACATGCAGAGAAGGGAAGTTAACTAATGTTAATGTCCACACAGGAGATTAACCTGCTTTATATTCACTTTAGATTAATCCCCTTTGAAGAAGGATTAAGCTAAAAGGAACTAAACCCATTTTATATCTAAATGGAAAGCATCCACACAAGTATTTAACATGCTTTAAAAGCATTTTCTTTATCTTCACACTTTTAGTTAATTCATTTAACACTCCCAAAAGCCTGAGTGCAGGTAACCTCCTCATCTTTATACAACAGGAAGACTCTGTTTTAGATACAAAGTGAAACCTAAAGAATGAAGAATCACTCCCATGCTGGAATTAAGTTTTAGACAAGCCAAAAAAGTTTCAGCTGCTGAAATTAAATTAAATTAATACATAAATTAATCTCATTCAACTGCAACCTTTAATAGTGTCCTGGAAAACAAACAAATGAACATATTTGACTAGTCCACTGCCCATGAAAACACCAAATGCAACCTGTAGCCATCCCTCAGCCTCTTCAGCATGCCCCAGCTCTGTAGTCAGGTTGAAGGTCCAGAGAAACAAGGAAGAGATTAATGCCAAACTGGAATATAAAGTGTGGTAAAACAAAGTTCTGTTTTCATTAGACATTTGCAGAAGAAATTTGCATTGCTTTCTTTTGACCTGCTTTGATTCCAAAGGTCAGGTCTCTATTAGAGCAACCCACTACCCAGAGAGCTCAAAGAGAGGGAAAACTCCATATTAACAGCCCATGTAAGATTTCCTTCTAATGAGTAAGACAGCTCCCATAAAAACCACACATCCTTTAAGGAAGTTCATGCCTACATTTATCTGCCTCCAGAGCTGAACCATTACAACCCATTTCACTACTCAAAACCTTGCTGCTTACTGTATTGCAGAGAAGTTCTGGTATTGGGGAGGAGTTAGGTGCATTGGAATTTTTAGGTTCATTTCAATTCTGCGTTGCCTTCAGGCCCAGAAATCAAAGGAAAAACTCTAAATGAGGTAGAACTGTGACCTTCCATGGTTGAAACCACTTTCCCCACTAAAGTTTTGTTTTGGCTGTGCTTTTCACAAGGATTAACTACTAAAAATGCCTTTACTAAAAACGTGTCACTACAGCACATGAACACTACCTATGGGATTCACTAAAATATACTTAGCAGCTATTACTACTAAAGCAAACAAACTCTAGTTTTGGCTAGGCAGCTTAGAGAAGAAATTCTTTGTGGATACCTTCAATTTTCTACTACTCATCCATCTCAAGATTACAACAGTTGAAATCTTCAATCTGCAATATGGACAGCATAAAAAGTAACACAAGTTTGTTTTCAAAATGCTGTTCTTTATAAAAGAGAATTCTTGCTTGAAGAAGTCCTGTAATAGACAAGTTTTATGTTAGCTGCTACACACTTCAGTGCACGTCAGCAAAGTGGAGACACTGGCAGCTAGAAAATCAAACCACA
>VYZU01078559.1:41862-100818 GCA_013401355.1 Ceyx cyanopectus
AACTGATGCTAGTGTTATTTCCATGTCTATTCCATATCTTGCTAGTAACACCATTTGCATATCTATAACATAGAATCCTAGAATGGCTATTTTCATTCAGATATTACTTTGGATTAGAGCTATGAGCATAAGAATCCTGTAGTTTATGGTCCAACACTCATCTAAAATTAGGGTTTTAGAGTTATTCCAAGTACTAGATTGTTTAAAAAAAAATAAAAATTCTCCTTCCACTGGAGACAACAGGTAGATGAAAAGCCAGAGATGAACTTCTTTTAATTCAGGACCTCTCTAGACTAAAAAACTGATATAACTTTATAAAAGATCTAGATATTAACTTCAGAGCCAAGTCATTTTCAACATGAAAAGCCTACCTTTCATGTCTAAAAGAGAAAAAAAAAACNATTCCAAAGGTCAGGTCTCTATTAGAGCAACCCACTACCCAGAGAGCTCAAAGAGAGGGAAAACTCCATATTAACAGCCCATGTAAGATTTCCTTCTAATGAGTAAGACAGCTCCCATAAAAACCACACATCCTTTAAGGAAGTTCATGCCTACATTTATCTGCCTCCAGAGCTGAACCATTACAACCCATTTCACTACTCAAAACCTTGCTGCTTACTGTATTGCAGAGAAGTTCTGGTATTGGGGAGGAGTTAGGTGCATTGGAATTTTTAGGTTCATTTCAATTCTGCGTTGCCTTCAGGCCCAGAAATCAAAGGAAAAACTCTAAATGAGGTAGAACTGTGACCTTCCATGGTTGAAACCACTTTCCCCACTAAAGTTTTGTTTTGGCTGTGCTTTTCACAAGGATTAACTACTAAAAATGCCTTTACTAAAAACGTGTCACTACAGCACATGAACACTACCTATGGGATTCACTAAAATATACTTAGCAGCTATTACTACTAAAGCAAACAAACTCTAGTTTTGGCTAGGCAGCTTAGAGAAGAAATTCTTTGTGGATACCTTCAATTTTCTACTACTCATCCATCTCAAGATTACAACAGTTGAAATCTTCAATCTGCAATATGGACAGCATAAAAAGTAACACAAGTTTGTTTTCAAAATGCTGTTCTTTATAAAAGAGAATTCTTGCTTGAAGAAGTCCTGTAATAGACAAGTTTTATGTTAGCTGCTACACACTTCAGTGCACGTCAGCAAAGTGGAGACACTGGCAGCTAGAAAATCAAACCACAGTGCATCATGAGCATCAGCACACGTAGAAGTCAGTACAGTGACATTAACTTCTGGTTGCTTTTCCTCCTCCTGTGAGAAGTTGGGATTACACATTCCCAGTTGTTGATGCCAATCACTTGATCACCAACAGAACGAAATAAGTCACTAAATCTATTTATGCATCATTTTCCTCCCCACGTGTCCTGGTTTAGTTTCCTGTAGATAGGATTCTTACACAAGTATTTTTCCTGAAGGGCATCCTCATTTCAGGGAAGAAAGTGTTACACATCCCTATGTCCTTCCTGAGAATTCTGATTATGGCTTGAGAAGTCAAGGACACAATAATTATGGATGACAAGCTGTCCAAATAGGTTCCTAAGCAAGTGATACTATCCTGTTAGGAGTTAATTAAGTTTCTGCCACAGGCAAAGCTGCTCCTTTAAAACAAAATATTTTTTTTCCCATTCTGCATCTTTGCAGACTTGGCAACTGAACACCAGCTCATCTCTCCACTTAGACATAAAAACAAGTCGCTGTGGCAACTAAGGAAGACATTAGAGTAGTTTTTAACAACAGCTTTCCACACTTTCCTTGGCTCTTGCTTTTTGCTGACTTGATTTTCATTTTATCTCATGTGACTCCAGGAGGACAGAACTTATGCTTGAAGTCTGCTAGGGCCGACAGACTGTTTTGCAATAGATCAGGAGAAGGTGTCAAGTTTCTAGAATTTATTGAAAAAAAGCAAAGTGTCTGCTACAGTTGATTCTCCAAGTTGTTATTTCAGATGTTCAAGATAAGTTACAATCAAAGTGGAACTGACAGACTCCTCAAAACTCCTTTATGAAAATAAAGCACTGAAAGAAATCTTTCACTGAGACACAGTTTTATTATTTTTTTTTCATAAGTAATATTTCAGACTTGAGGAATAATTCATATCAAATCAAGTTGGGAAAGAAACCTAGAATGGCTATTTTCATTCAGATATTACTTTGGATTAGAGCTATGAGCATAAGAATCCTGTAGTTTTGAGGAGTCTNCAAGTCATTTTCAACATGAAAAGCCTACCTTTCATGTCTAAAAGAGAAAAAAAAAACCAAACAAACAAAAAACCACACTCAAAAACACTGCAAACTAAATCTTACACCACTTAAAATGTAGTTTAGCCAGTGCACAGTGACAGGACAAAAAGGCAATGGCCACAGACAGAAGTCCAGGAATTACATTTAAACTTAATGGTGTTTTTTTTTAAGTTTGGGGTTTTTTACTCGTTTTAAATTGTAAGGGTCATCAAACAATCAGAGCAGGTTGTTCAGAGAGGCTGCAGAGTCTGTGTCCACCCCTTGTGATGCTCAAAATGTGACTGGACACAGCCCTGAGCAATCCTGTTGAAGCTGACCCTGCTCTGAGAAACTGGGTTGAACTTCATGATTTCCAGAGATGTCTTTCCACCTCACTGACCACAATCACAGAGTGATTGAAGACTAAACAGAACTTCTTAAATGGAGAGGTCTGAGGGGGAAAATACAATTTACAGATATTAAATACAAAATAGACTATGTCAAAAGAGAAACAGCAGATGTCAAGGGTCCAAGAGATTAGCAGGCACAGCAGAAGCAGCATGCAAATGACACTATTTCCTTTTTTCTGTACTAATATCAGCAGTGTTTAGTTTAAAACACAAACTCCAGTAGCACTCAGAGTGCCCTGATGCAGCCCATCCTTTGATAGTAGCAGCAGAGACTACAGCATGCCTCAGTCTGTATCTCAGTCTCAGCTTTTTTTTATGACATTTCCTATGTTGCAGCCAACAACAGGACTTGCAATTTGTGTGGACTTCACTAAAACCATGGGTTTTAAACACAGAGATAATCTACGCAGCCAGCATCAGCTAGTCTGGTGTCTGCTCCATGTTGCACAAGGCAAACACTGTGCCACTGAGCAGGCCTTGCCCACTACTGCACCACATCCAAAAACACTTTATCTTCACCAAGCATCTCCTCTTTTCCCCTTTCACAAGTAACACTTCAAAAATCCAACCAGCACACAACTAGGAAAGAAAACACCCAGCATTTTCCAAGTGCTTCTCTAATTTTCTCTTCCTTCTATTTTCCCCTAAGATACCAGGCACTGATTTGATACAATCACTGCTCCAAGCCCACAAGACAGTTCCCACATTCTTTGCTTCTATAAAAAAAAAATAAATTGGAAAGGAAATTTTAAATTAAAATAGGCTAAATGAAACATAATTCACACATTGAACAGACAGCAATCTAGTATAAATTAGTTTAACACCTTCTGTACTATTGGCATTTGAAAAAATACAGAACATTTACCTCACAAAGTGTTTCATGGTGATGGTTTGGTTTGTGTTGCTGAGGCTGTAATCTGTTGATGATTGATGACCTCTTTGCAGGCAGTATCAGTGCTGTAGAAAGAGAATCAAAATGTATTTACAAACAGGAAAAAAAAAAAGGCAGCAGTACTTCTAAATTGGTCTTGAAACAAGCATCTATAGAAACACATGGAAAAGATGTGAAGAAATCTCATGTCAATAAAAACAAAATGAAAAAAAAAATAATTCACACATATTTTGATTAGACTACCACATGTCTTAACAGAAAGGTAAAAAAAAGAAATAAATTGGGTGAGAGTAGAGAAATGAGTGAGGGAGCTTGCAGAAAATCTAGACAATTTCAAACATTTCTTGTGCTCTTCAAACATCTGTCGGGTTCACAGCAGCTTCCAAGTGGCAGTTTCAAGAGATACTTGGCTCACTCTGCTTTTCAAAGCCCCTCTGTTCCTTGGAACTTGCAACAGCACTTGGAAACTTGGGGTGAAAGCAGCACGTGAGCAACAAGCTGCTGATGGGTTCCAATTTAATTCACTATGGGAGACGTCAGTCAATCTGTTTTCCTGTTGACCAACTTTATGATTTTATGTGTATTATTTAATAGATCCAGTTAATCAGATTGTCCATTTGTTCTAAGTTCTGGTGTCCTACAGGTAATTTTCATTGTGATTACCATTTAGTTCCACTAGAAGATCAGAAAAGGAAAAATTCTGGAATAAATAAATATGAGCCTGCCCATGTACTGCAGACTCTCTCCAGTCACCACCTCTTTACTTCAGGTTTTTAAAATGGAATATTCCCATACAAGCAATATCTGACTAAGACATGCAGACTTCTTGGATGACTGTATTCATATCATGTAAAAGGCAATAAAACATCTTTACTTGCAGCCAGAAAACAGGGTATTGATACACACCTGCTATTGGAACAGCTTAATCCAAGATAAAAAGAGAACAAGACCACACTTTCAAGCTCTGTACTAGTATAAACTAGTAACAAAGTCCTGAATGAAAGCTTCACTCTTAAGAAATCATTTAAGAGCCCATTTTTCATTAGCACTGCATGCAGTATGCTGAAAAATACCTGAAGGACTTAAAAAAACCTGGCCTCTTTTGTCACAAAGTTATGACTGCAGAGAACCTCAAATATATTTTATTTTTCAGGAACTATCAGCACTAGTGGGGTAAAAATAATCTTGCTCTGCCTTTTTTCTAGTATATTATTCCCAAGCTTTACACTATGCTGTTGCCTGCTGACAGGAACAGAACAAGCATTTAAATCCAGAAAAAAATGCAGCTATCTTGTTGAATCATATCAAATAGAGCTCACCAAAATATATATCATCCCTGAACTGTGAAATCTTCATTCATTTATATTGTTTTTGACTGGCTGGATCATGTTGCTGTCCCCTGAATACAGCTGTCATGGGTGCTGGCTGTGGTGCCACCTGCTTGCAAGGGCAGAGATGCAAAACATCAACCTCTTGGTTCATTAATGGACATGGTAGGCAGGCTCCTAACACCTCCTGCTGCAGCTTGTGAAAGGTCTGCAGCAGCAGCAAGCACAGGAGAGAGGCAAAAACTGGAGGGGATGTAACCTGCTCCACTTCTCCAGTCTAATCATCTGCTGTTTAAAAGCTACAGTTTGTGAAAGATTCTCAGTCAGTCTCAGCTTTTTAGCATCAGCTTGAACAAAGGAAGCATCACTCCAATATTTGACCCATAGGGCAGCAGTGTAAGGAATACACCAGAGGTGCCAGGAGCTGTCAAATCAACCCCTTCTCAAAGAGTATGCTGGCCTCAGTTGCTGAGGTCAACTCCTTCTTGATTCCCATCCAGGTCCTCACTGAAAATGATGCTGCTTTTTTACTACTGCTTTAAAGACAAGGAGTTCTACTTGCCTGAACTGCAGAATTTGCTCATTCAAGTGCAGCTCAGTAGAAGCTTCAACACTCTCCCTTCAAGAGCAGTTAAATGCTACAGCAATTTATACATTTGTTTTAAATGCTCATTGAAATTAGACTGTTTCATACTGTATTTTAGGAAGTCAACATCACTGTTCAAAGCCCCCTGCCTGTAAAAAGGTAAATTCAAAGGAATGCTGTTGGTTATCATGAAAAAGAATAAGTGACAGCAAGTGGGCTAAAAGTCCCAACTTCAGATCTCTTTAAAAGCCCACCCTTAGAATTACAGGAATAATTCTCCTTGCTCACTCCCTTTTAATTAAAACGAGGTGGGGAAGTCACCAGAAAGAAACTTAGTATTTGAGTCTATGTTGATATCTCAGTTCCTAAGGTAAACTCTTTACTTTCAGGTATGGCAAGCATGCTTTGTAAATGTTGTCAGCTGCTAAGTATAGGGATGGAAATTAATGTCATGCTTTGAAATTCTCTCAACAATCCATTTAAGTGGGCTGCAGGGCAGTGTTCCCCATCACCATATACCTCCAGAGGTGTTCAGTAAAGAGTTTTCTGTGAAGAAAACAGTGTTTAAATACTTTAAAATAACTGTTAATCACAACAGCTACATTCAACTGTTCATAAACCTGAGGAGCATCAGGGTCTAATTTCTGCCAAACTCTTTTCCTCTGAAAATTTAATGAATTTCTTTTAAGTGGAGAGAGAGAGACTCTGCTGTTTTAAAGCTCTAGCTTAAGGATGACTGAGCAAGGGTGCAGTTTGGATCTCCCATATGCTTGGATTTCTCAGCCTGAAGGGTTTTATCCCATACCACACCACTTCCACACAAATCAATCTCCTCCTTCACCACCAACACACCCACATACCCATTCACTGCCAATTGTTTAATCCAGTTTATCTTAAATGAGACAGGAGTTTCCTCTCCTAAAACTAGCTGCAGTTTTTCTTGGAAGAAAAGCAATACTACTGCAATCACATCGAAGAGCAAAACTATTACAAGATCTGTCTCAAAATAGAATGCTTTGCTTAAATAAACATTGTAATAATACAGGTGACATTGTAAATAAACAGGTGACAGAGCTCTGGAACAGGCTGCTCAGGGAGGTTGTGGAGTCTCCTGCTCTGGAGACACTCCAGCCCCACCTGGATCTGTTCCTGGGTGACTTGGTCTAGGTGCCCCTGCTCAGGCAGGGGGGTTGGACTAGATGATCTTCTAGGTCCCTTCCAACCCATAATATCTGTGAATCTGTGAACGGCATTCCAGAACAAACTGCCAGATGGGTTTGAAGCTAGCAAACTTGGTGTGGGGCTCTTTGTTGTTTTATACTAAAGTGGATGAGAACTGCTCACTTGATTACAGCTGAGAGGCACTTTGAAGAAACCAGTATCTTTCATGCATTATTTGACTGGGAGTGCTCCCAGAGCACTACTCCTGGTTTAGTTTCATTGGAAGAGTTCAGGTCTCTTCTATCGAGACTCTTGTGAGACCTGAACCACCACAGGGCAACCTGAGAAGGCCTCCAGAGGATGTGTCACACTCAGAACTGAGTGCAAGCCAAATTGCTAGTGTAAACACATCCATACCTTGTTCCAAGGCTGAGTTCACATCATGTCATGCAAGGAGATGCTAAAAGCCTGGACCACGGTCTCAGTCCTGCACTGCCACAGCCCTTCCCCACATCTCCTTCTGTCAGTTTCATTTTCTTGTTTTATTTATCCTCACTTCATCCTTCTTTCCTGATTAGAATATCTCAACATCTGGCTTCCTTCCCAGGATTCCAGCAAACCCTTACCCTGGAATTTACTCTTTCCTCCTCCTTCCCAAAGACTGCATTCAAGAAGGGTAACATCTTTCAGCCTGTATCCCCAAGCACACAATTTCAATGGCATGTCAAATTACAAAACAAAACAAAACATAAAAAGCAGCTTTCCAATCAAGAAGGCTGAGCACATGTTGATTAAAAAAAAATAAATAAAAAATTCTCATGAGCCAGAAAGCATTAAATCCAACAAGATTTGATCTCCAGGCAGCCCAAGCTTGCTCTTCTTGCAATTTTCTGCTAACACTTGCAATGACCCCTTGGGAAAAACAAGGCTTGCCTGGCTATGTATAGCACTTATGGCCTGTCTGGACAGCTAAACAGATTTGTTGTTCACGTTGGTCAGAGCTGATCACTGCTTAACTCTTAAGTACAAGTTCTCTGGGCAGCTTTAAAACACAAGATGAGTTAAATACCAGCAGCAGCCTGGAGCTCTACACACACCAGCACTTGTGCAACAGCATTTTCCCTGCTTCCACCACTGCAAGCACCAGCAAGACTGTTTATGCAGGGGAGATGATAGGTAACAAAACAACCACCTAATGCAACAGAGCCCTGAAGTTTCCGGTTGAAGTACAGCTTAGCTGAAGGGGTTGTAACCCCCTGGCAAGAGTGACAGATGTTTGAACAAAGAAAGTTCTTGGTTCACAAGTTATCAGTGCAGCTAAAGTGATGCTGTCCCACAGCTAATAAAGCCCTGTCTCAAGAACTAGACAGGTAAAGGATTCATAGTCACTGCTTGAACCCTAGCAGGTTTTAACACTGGCAGAAGGTGTTTTACTGCAGACCAGTGAATCAGCAGGGAATTTAACAAATGCATTCCGTTACATTATTTTTTCCACTGGCTAGTGTCTTCCCGTAAGTGTTCTCTGCTGGTTTTCTACCCAGAGTGATATATACAGCATCTGATGCTGTCACATGATTTCACTCCTGAGGAATCATAGGCTTCCCATCTCTGAGCATCTATTAGGCTTGGTGAGAAGTCAATTGCTGCAGCAATGTGCTTTTGCATTACTTTTAGTGGGAAATTTGCATATAATTTTCAATATATAGAGACTTGAACAAGTCAAAAGACAGTTCTCAATGTAACTCTGACTTTTCAGTTTGGAAATGCAGTAGTCCAGATTGTTTGAATAAAGCCAGTGAAAAGCAGGCTCTCCTAAGAGCCACTAAGTCTCCTCTGTACTTGCACATTTTAAAATATGCTACATAGACACAGGTATGCAAAACCTACAAAATGACTGCACACACACACACACACACACACACATAAAAAAAACACCCTAGAATATTACTGCACACAAGGAGTCTTTTGCTGTTCTCATCCTAGGGAGACAAAATGTTCTTCTCACGAGCACACTCAACTGCTTCAACTATTCATGAAGCCACCAATACAAAATAACATTGGTTAAAAATGCATAACAGAGGCAAGAGAAACAGAGGCAAGCAGCAAGCTTGCTGGAAAGCACAGGGATGATGCAGGATTCGAGAGATGCTGATTCTTCTCCTTCATTTTAGGATAAATTAGGGTGGCAGGGAGGAGGAGAAGAATGCAAACCTGGATTTACTGAAGCGTGCAAGACACAAAATAATTTTCTTTCTGTTTTTAAAATGGCTCCTTTGTTTCAAATGCCTTTGTCACCAAAGGCAGCTTGTGGTGATCAGCCCCTCGATTTGACTGAATTGGGACAAAGGTGCTGTTCTGTTGTTCTCCTCTTCCTCCCTCCCCCCCCCCCCCCCCCCCCCCCCCCCCGCCCACTTCTGACAGGCTTCACCCACTCTCTTTTCGACATTTTCTTGGGAATGGTAAGAAGCAGAAACGGCGAGTACAAAGAGAAACATAAAAGACTACAGACATCAATCGTAGTTAACTCGGAAGCAAGTAGAAGTTCAATGCACAATGACCATGCTGGGGGATGAAGGGGAGGCAAGGAACAGAAAAAAAAAGAAAAAGAAAAAAAAAAGAAAAATCAAAATCATCATTATCATGTCCACATGCCGGTCCAACTGAGGTCCGCGGCCCTCAGGGCAGCCTCCCACCGTGGCTGGCCGGTGGTCCCCAGAGCAGGGCGGCTGTGGCCGGGCAGGGATGGAGCCGAGCCCACTGCGGAGCCGCAGAGCCATGCCCCTGGCTGCCACCCAGCGCCGGCCTCCCCCAACCGCCCCTTCGCTAATTACAAAGGATGGAGGCGTGTAAAAAAATACCCTAAAAAAAAAAATTAAATAAGAAATCAACAACAAAAAAAACCAACCCGAAATGCGCAACTCTCCCGCAGCATCCCCCGCAATTTCCTTACAGCGCAAGGTCTTCCCGGGCAGAGTCCCACGTTCAAAGGGGCAAAAAACTTCTCTCCCACCTCCGGGCGGGGGGGGGGATAGGGAGGTGCCAGCGATGCGATGCTCGGAGCCGCCTCCCGTCGCTAAGCGACCCGCGGGACCACCGCAGAGCCCCGCTCCGCAGATGCGCTCACCGCTGCGCTCCGCTACATCCCCGCAACGCGCTGCAGCCGCCGGCCCGGGCCGTGCCTTCCTCACCGGGATCGCCTCCTGCAGCCACGATCTGGGTCACCAGGAGCGAAGGTGAGCAGCAGGAGGAGGAGGAGGAGGAGGAGGAAGAGGCGGTGGCAGAGGAAAGCGGGTGGCGGTGCCGCCTACCGGCTTGGGGCGGACTGCGGCGGGGCCAGGACGCACCTCTCCGCTTTGCTTCCCCTGAGGTGTGCCCAGAATGAATTTGGAGCCTGGAAGTTTAAAAGCTGCTCGTCGGGATGGCAGGGATGCCGTTGATACGGCTCTGCCCCCACCCCCGCCTCCAAGATGAAAATGACAGCGTTGTCCGAAGCATCCACAACTGGAGTTGCTCAGTGCTCTGCTGCTGCCAGTAAGTGGGGAAATACCGACTTGCTGATCATCCGTGCTGCTGCGTGCATCTGCCACGTGTCCATCACAGAATACAATCATAGGGTGTTTATGGCTGGAAGGGAGCTCCAAAGGGCATCTAGTGCAGCCCCCTGCAGGGAGCAGGGACACCCTCAACTAGCCCAGGCTGCTCAGAGCCTTGGCCAACCTCACCTGCAATAGCTCCAGGGATGGGGCCTCAACCACCTCCCTGGGGAGCCTGTGCCACTGAGCCACCACCCTCAAGGTCAAGAGCTTCCTCCTGAGATCCAGTCTAAATCTACTCTGCTCTAATTTAAACCCATTATCCCTCATCCTTTCACTCCAGGCCCTTGGAAACAGCCCCTCTCCAGCCTTCCTGCAGCCCCTTCAGGCACTGGCAGGTGCTCTAAGGTCTCCCCAGAGCCTTCTCTTCTCCAGGCTGAACAACCCCAGCTCCCTCAGCCTGTCCCCACAGCAGAGCTGTTTCAGCCTCTGAGCATCTTTGTGGCCTCCTCTGGCCCCACTCCATCAGCTCCATGTCTTTCCTAGGATCGTTAAGGTTGGAAAAGACCTCCGAGATCATCAAGTGCAAGCATCAACCCAACACTACCATGACTGCTAAACCATGTCCCAAAGTGCCATGTCTACCTGTTTCTTGAACACCTCCAGGGATGGTGAATCTGCAAGCAGACTGTCAGGCCACACTGTCCACATCTTGGCTTTGCAGACATCCTTGAAAAATAGAATTTTCAGGGGCTTCAGGAGCAGCTATGCTTCCTAAAGCAAGTTTGAGAATGAAGCTTTGTGTAATAATTCATTCCTAACTATGAAAGATGCAACACAGGCTTGCAAAGCCAGATCCAGCTCCAGAAGTAGCTTCACTTTCTCAGATGCCATGCTCTTGTCCACAAACATGAAGTTAAATGTACGCTGGAAGGACTCATTGACTCTAGTCCCTCACTGTTAAGGCAAATTTAAGGGATTAGAGCAATGGGTTTAGAGTTTCCAGATGGCCTCCTACTTGCTACATGTTAAGCATCATTGTTCTCACAGAAAGCTGAGGTAAAATAGCATTTTAAACCTAACCAGGCCTGGATTAAAAAAAAAACAAACCAGTCCTGGATTAAAAAAAGCCTCCAGTTCTTTTGATTAGAAATGGTTACAGAACATTTTATTAGGCTGTGTTTTCTAACAGCATAATTAGTTTGAATTTATGGCAAATTAAAGAAACCATGCATGACAGAAAAATATGGCCTGTACTTAGAAGTGGCAGTGAAAAGCATATTAGAAAAAAAATAAAAATAGCTGCAGGACCTCACTATTTGGGCAATGTCACACTGCTCCAGCAATAGCTCATACAGCCTGCTGTGCATAATAAAAACCACCAAGGTCACCTGTATGATTAATTTAGCTTTGGAAAGAAGGTGAGAGAAGCAGCAAAAAAAAACCAAACCCCAACAAACAGATAACATATGTAGCTCAGAGATTAGTGAAAATTCAAAAGCTCAAGTTGCTCATTATTTTGAAGAGTAGCTCTTGGTGCACAATTACTGATCAAGACAAGATTGATCAAGAGCACACATGGCTGTGCCTTTGTGAACAACCTAATGTGTTTCAACACCATGCAGCATTTTTCTCAGAAGACATGCCACACAAGCATTATTAAATGCACCACAAGAAATTTTATTTCAGTTGATGTTTTTATAGCTTTTTTTTTTAATACCAAATATTTTTTATTTTGTGACAATACAGATGGTAGCAGAAATACTTGTCTTACTTCACTTAAAACAGACAAGGGAAAGAATCTACCTAACAATTCTAGTACTCTCAGAATATTGTTAAAGATAAGAAAGGAATAAAATCAATTCCTCCTTATTAACATAAGACATTTTGTTACCTCAGTTTTCAAAACCTCTAATCCTGATGATCTGGCTGGTTTTTCATTCAATGAGACAGGCTCCTCTCAGCATAAATTATAAACTTCTCAGGCTGTTTTCAATCTTCCTGGGCATCAGGAGACCTTTGTGTCAGCTGGGCTTTATAAGGGTGTGATAAACCACCCACTGTCTTTAGCAGGTTCCCTGAGAGCTCTAGGTCAGCTAAAATTTGCTCTCCAAGAGGATCACACATTGTAATGATGTAAGTAAACCTGCCAATAATTGTGCATTTGTGCCATTAAAGCAGTGTTGCTAAATCTTACCATTTTATAATGAAATTAATGCTTTTTAATGTATTTCTTATAGTTCCAGTCTAGAGATGTCAGGAAAAAGTCAGCTTTAATTAAAGGAAAAAAAATATTTACTCCAAATTCTTATGTTTGTGGAAAAAAAAAAGCTTGGAGGTATGAACAGTGTAGCCTCAAGCTTAGAAATCAGAAAGCATATTGATATTACTTGACATTTTCAGTCTCTAGAGAATGAAAGAATTTAGTTTGCTAGTATTTGAAAAGCCCATCGATTTGACCAGATTTCTCACATCTCTTTCTGGTCTTATGCAATTCCTAAAATAAATCCCTGAAGTTGTTTTTTAGCTTTTTTTTTAGCAAGAAATATGAAAAGTGGCACTGAACAGCACAAATGCAGAATCAAAATGACATGTAGAGTCAGCCCTGCTATCTCCCTGCAAAAGAAAAGCCTTTAGCACTGCAGAGGTTTGTTACAGAGAATTTTCCTATCGCAAGCAGCAGCACATTTTGAATTTAGGTCAACAGATATTTGCCAAAGTCCTTAACAATTATGTGAATGTTAGCCTAAAACAATTCATTTTGTGCCATCATTGACTATGGTTCTTCTCCACAGTACCAATAGTGGGTGATTTTGTACTGAGAGGTTTCTGATTATTCATGTATTAAGTTTTTCTGAAACATATCCTGTTTGTCATGATTCTTAAACTGCAGTTTCTTACATTGAGTGATTTGATACAGCAAATCCTGGTGTCTTAATTTGGCTTGAAAGTGCTGGAAAACCAGTGTGTTCACATGAGTTAGAAGCATGGCTTGGCTTGCTGCCACAGTTTAGGGCAGCCCCCAGACCTATAACAGATGCTCTCTTTTAACCCCCCTCCCTCCCTAATGGGGAAGAGAAAGGGAATAAGGGGAGAGACTTAGTGATTAGAAAAGGAAACTAGAACAGTTTAAATTAAAATGATAATAATAATAATAATTTAATAATTATAATTAAAATAATTATATTATTTAATAATTCAATAATACTTTAATAATANGTGAAAATTCAAAAGCTCAAGTTGCTCATTATTTTGAAGAGTAGCTCTTGGTGCACAATTACTGATCAAGACAAGATTGATCAAGAGCACACATGGCTGTGCCTTTGTGAACAACCTAATGTGTTTCAACACCATGCAGCATTTTTCTCAGAAGACATGCCACACAAGCATTATTAAATGCACCACAAGAAATTTTATTTCAGTTGATGTTTTTATAGCTTTTTTTTTTAATACCAAATATTTTTTATTTTGTGACAATACAGATGGTAGCAGAAATACTTGTCTTACTTCACTTAAAACAGACAAGGGAAAGAATCTACCTAACAATTCTAGTACTCTCAGAATATTGTTAAAGATAAGAAAGGAATAAAATCAATTCCTCCTTATTAACATAAGACATTTTGTTACCTCAGTTTTCAAAACCTCTAATCCTGATGATCTGGCTGGTTTTTCATTCAATGAGACAGGCTCCTCTCAGCATAAATTATAAACTTCTCAGGCTGTTTTCAATCTTCCTGGGCATCAGGAGACCTTTGTGTCAGCTGGGCTTTATAAGGGTGTGATAAACCACCCACTGTCTTTAGCAGGTTCCCTGAGAGCTCTAGGTCAGCTAAAATTTGCTCTACAAGAGGATCACACATTGTAATGATGTAAGTAAACCTGCCAATAATTGTGCATTTGTGCCATTAAAGCAGTGTTGCTAAATCTTACCATTTTATAATGAAATTAATGCTTTTTAATGTATTTCTTATAGTTCCAGTCTAGAGATGTCAGGAAAAAGTCAGCTTTAATTAAAGGAAAAAAAATATTTACTCCAAATTCTTATGTTTGTGGAAAAAAAAAAGCTTGGAGGTATGAACAGTGTAGCCTCAAGCTTAGAAATCAGAAAGCATATTGATATTACTTGACATTTTCAGTCTCTAGAGAATGAAAGAATTTAGTTTGCTAGTATTTGAAAAGCCCATCGATTTGACCAGATTTCTCACATCTCTTTCTGGTCTTATGCAATTCCTAAAATAAATCCCTGAAGTTGTTTTTTAGCTTTTTTTTTAGCAAGAAATATGAAAAGTGGCACTGAACAGCACAAATGCAGAATCAAAATGACATGTAGAGTCAGCCCTGCTATCTCCCTGCAAAAGAAAAGCCTTTAGCACTGCAGAGGTTTGTTACAGAGAATTTTCCTATCGCAAGCAGCAGCACATTTTGAATTTAGGTCAACAGATATTTGCCAAAGTCCTTAACAATTATGTGAATGTTAGCCTAAAACAATTCATTTTGTGCCATCATTGACTATGGTTCTTCTCCACAGTACCAATAGTGGGTGATTTTGTACTGAGAGGTTTCTGATTATTCATGTATTAAGTTTTTCTGAAACATATCCTGTTTGTCATGATTCTTAAACTGCAGTTTCTTACATTGAGTGATTTGATACAGCAAATCCTGGTGTCTTAATTTGGCTTGAAAGTGCTGGAAAACCAGTGTGTTCACATGAGTTAGAAGCATGGCTTGGCTTGCTGCCACAGTTTAGGGCAGCCCCCAGACCTATAACAGATGCTCTCTTTTAACCCCCCTCCCTCCCTAATGGGGAAGAGAAAGGGAATAAGGGGAGAGACTTAGTGATTAGAAAAGGAAACTAGAACAGTTTAAATTAAAATGATAATAATAATAATAATTTAATAATTATAATTAAAATAATTATATTATTTAATAATTCAATAATACTTTAATAATAATAATAATAATGGAATTTATACAAATATGTACAAAACCAGTACAGAACCCAACCCCTCAGCGGTAATTCCATCACCATCACTGATGCTGTGGAGCTGGCACAGGGAGAGTCCCAGACTGGACCCTGCAGCTGTGTTCAGGAGCTGGATGCTGGCTCTGGGTTCAGAAGCACACCAAGCAGAATGGAAGGCAGTATTTCTGCACCCCCAGTGTGATACACAAGTTCTAGCAGTGGCCTTGGTCTGCATTCCATCCTTGGTAGGAACTCTAAACATGAGCTGTTATCACTGCTGGAAGCAGCCACTGTCTGTGAGAACAGGCTGCTGACTCCTGCAGCTAGTTAGAACTGAGCTGAAAAGTAAAATCACTGAACAGAATCTGTTCTGTTCTCAAAGCAGGACACTTGCTTTAGTATAGAAGGGTGTAAAAGTGTTTTTCTCTGTCCAGACCAGTACTGTCTAGCCTGTTGAAGGAAGCAGAGTCCTGGTGCTGGCTGGGGGCAGACAAGGCTGTGTCAACCCCTGTGTTTGCCTCACAGCTTTTACAGCCCTCACCCTGTTTGGGTGGTTTGGTGGTGTTTGGGTTTTTTAAAAATTTATTATTTTTAATAAATAAATAATAAACAAGAGTAATAACAGACAAACTTCATAACTGAGCGTGGTGCTCCCTCTGCTGCCAGCTGCCCTTTAGCTCCAGCAACGTTGCACTCCCAATTTTCCAAAGTGCTGCTGCTGCAAATAGGATTCCTTCATTACATTAAAGCTTTACATTAAGCTTTGGAGTAATTTCAGACCAGCTGAGGGACCTGCTGTAGCCTGAATTAGCATTGCAAGGGGAGATTGCTCCAGGGTGTATGTGAGGATGCTGAATTTTTTTTAATACTTGTGAAAGGAGGTGGTAACAGTAATGACTAATAGAATAGGAGAGTTGGTGGGATTGAAAGGCTGACTAAATATTTTCCCTGGAAAATACAAACCAGTGTGTCCTGCAGTGTTTCCTCTATGTCTGTGCACAGCAACTGGAATGGAAAACAGAGTTACACCACTATGGGAAAGACAGAAGCCACTTAGCTTTCTGGCAGCAGTGCTGGTCAGTTGGGTCACCTATGGTTCACATGCTATAAATGAGATTTAAAACCCCATGGATTCATATTCAAAGGGTAGTTCCTGCCTGGCTGGGGCTTTCAGGGGATCAGGAATTGCTCTCTGAGGTGGTTTTAAGGTGTCAGGCTTCTGGCACACTTGCTGCTGGTGGTTCACAAATGGGAGCAAACAAGCAGACTCACCTCCACCCCTCATCCTGCCCTCCCTCTGAGGGCACCTCAGGCTTTGCCACAATGACTAAAGGGGCTGGGGGCACATCCCACACCTTGGGAATGTGCCTGCTAACATCTTCATGAAAGATTTCCTAGGAGAAAAGGAAATTTCCTACTTTTCCCCTTCTCTGGGGCCACTGCCTCATTTATCACAGGACAAAAGAGCAGGATGCAAATGAGGGTAAACAATAGGCATCATTTATTTGGATCTTGAGAAAAAGGTTCTAGTGCTGTACCACGTAATTACAAGTGAATTTCCAAATTCCAAATGCATCTATCACTCAGGGGAGAAGTATTTAACAGCATTGCCAGGATAAAAAGTAGCTGCACAACTGTGTTGTGCTCTGGGGGCAAGGTTCACATTTTAAAACCTAAGGCTTTATTTAATTACTACATGAAAACACAGTAAAAACAAACAAACCAATCCCTCAAAAAAATCAAAACAAAGACCAAAACGAAGACAAACCAGATAAAAAATAGATTCGTTTGCAGAAAAAGCATTAAAACTATTTACCACGCCCATAAGAAATTCTGGGAACTCATTAGGAAAACAGGTCCATCCAACAGACAACAGAAAGGTATTTACATTTTGCTTAATAATCAAAAAATACAAAGCTACACAGACTCTTCCATGTCTTCAGTCAGTTAAAATCCCTTTACTGACCTGACCCAAGCTTGCACTCGGTTTGCTCACAGCTGCTCCTGCTCCTTGCACCCAGGGTGTAGCTGGAAGGCACAACGTGCTGCAAGGGAACCCGTTGCTTCCCACTCAAAAACACCAGTTACTCCAGCAAGACTGTGGGAGAGGTGCCTCTCACGGGCTGGAGCCTGCCAGGGCTCAGACAAGCCTCGTGTCTTGGAGCACAAACCAGAAGCTAATACCCTGAGAAAAAAACGAGGTCTGGCTCTTGCTGGTAGAGATGTTCCTGGAGCTTTGGGCTGCCTGCTGGGTGGCAGGTACCCCATGGGTTTATGGGGGAGCAGAAAATGGATGATAAGCAACGGGGAGAGCAGGGGTGGGCAGAGCAATGTTGAGGCAGCTTTGCTTTCAGCTGGATTCTGGGGTGGCCAGAAGGAGTGGCTGGCTGTGAGGGCAGGGAGTGTGGGCTCAATATACACAGAGATTCTGCCAGAAAGCCCAGAGGTTATCACAAATGGTTTAGAAAGAGAGATGCTTTTCCTCCCAGAGGGAAGAGGGGAGGGTGCTGAGATGCAGGTAGAAGAGGAGGCATTGCCTGCTGCAGGAAAACCAGCACTGCTCCTGCTCCATCCCCTCAAGACAAGCCCCTCCAGCCTGATGGACCTGAGTGTGCCCTGTGTTCATCTGGCCAGGAGCAGCACTCGCTGGTAAGTGGCTTTCTGGTAGGGAACTTAAGACATCTCACTGAAATTCACTCCATCACTAAAGCAGCTGATTTTACAACCACAGCCATAAAATCCTATCCTATCACTTTGTGGTCACCTTCTGCGCACTGTGAGCAGGAGTTTGTGTTCATCTGGGATGGATGAAGGATGAGGGTGCTCACCACAAGCACCACCAGCTAAACCTTACCCTTCAACAACAATGCCTGGCATCAGCACCCTGTGTTTCCATCAGCTTGGTCCCCTGCAGCCCCCATCTCCCTTCCCTGTTGTGACCCAGCAAACAGCCCTGAATGGCCAAACCAGCAGCCCTTTGTCCCCAGCACACCCCTGGCACGCTGANCTGCTGTAGCCTGAATTAGCATTGCAAGGGGAGATTGCTCCAGGGTGTATGTGAGGATGCTGAATTTTTTTTAATACTTGTGAAAGGAGGTGGTAACAGTAATGACTAATAGAATAGGAGAGTTGGTGGGATTGAAAGGCTGACTAAATATTTTCCCTGGAAAATACAAACCAGTGTGTCCTGCAGTGTTTCCTCTATGTCTGTGCACAGCAACTGGAATGGAAAACAGAGTTACACCACTATGGGAAAGACAGAAGCCACTTAGCTTTCTGGCAGCAGTGCTGGTCAGTTGGGTCACCTATGGTTCACATGCTATAAATGAGATTTAAAACCCCATGGATTCATATTCAAAGGGTAGTTCCTGCCTGGCTGGGGCTTTCAGGGGATCAGGAATTGCTCTCTGAGGTGGTTTTAAGGTGTCAGGCTTCTGGCACACTTGCTGCTGGTGGTTCACAAATGGGAGCAAACAAGCAGACTCACCTCCACCCCTCATCCTGCCCTCCCTCTGAGGGCACCTCAGGCTTTGCCACAATGACTAAAGGGGCTGGGGGCACATCCCACACCTTGGGAATGTGCCTGCTAACATCTTCATGAAAGATTTCCTAGGAGAAAAGGAAATTTCCTACTTTTCCCCTTCTCTGGGGCCACTGCCTCATTTATCACAGGACAAAAGAGCAGGATGCAAATGAGGGTAAACAATAGGCATCATTTATTTGGATCTTGAGAAAAAGGTTCTAGTGCTGTACCACGTAATTACAAGTGAATTTCCAAATTCCAAATGCATCTATCACTCAGGGGAGAAGTATTTAACAGCATTGCCAGGATAAAAAGTAGCTGCACAACTGTGTTGTGCTCTGGGGGCAAGGTTCACATTTTAAAACCTAAGGCTTTATTTAATTACTACATGAAAACACAGTAAAAACAAACAAACCAATCCCTCAAAAAAATCAAAACAAAGACCAAAACGAAGACAAACCAGATAAAAAATAGATTCGTTTGCAGAAAAAGCATTAAAACTATTTACCACGCCCATAAGAAATTCTGGGAACTCATTAGGAAAACAGGTCCATCCAACAGACAACAGAAAGGTATTTACATTTTGCTTAATAATCAAAAAATACAAAGCTACACAGACTCTTCCATGTCTTCAGTCAGTTAAAATCCCTTTACTGACCTGACCCAAGCTTGCACTCGGTTTGCTCACAGCTGCTCCTGCTCCTTGCACCCAGGGTGTAGCTGGAAGGCACAACGTGCTGCAAGGGAACCCGTTGCTTCCCACTCAAAAACACCAGTTACTCCAGCAAGACTGTGGGAGAGGTGCCTCTCACGGGCTGGAGCCTGCCAGGGCTCAGACAAGCCTCGTGTCTTGGAGCACAAACCAGAAGCTAATACCCTGAGAAAAAAACGAGGTCTGGCTCTTGCTGGTAGAGATGTTCCTGGAGCTTTGGGCTGCCTGCTGGGTGGCAGGTACCCCATGGGTTTATGGGGGAGCAGAAAATGGATGATAAGCAACGGGGAGAGCAGGGGTGGGCAGAGCAATGTTGAGGCAGCTTTGCTTTCAGCTGGATTCTGGGGTGGCCAGAAGGAGTGGCTGGCTGTGAGGGCAGGGAGTGTGGGCTCAATATACACAGAGATTCTGCCAGAAAGCCCAGAGGTTATCACAAATGGTTTAGAAAGAGAGATGCTTTTCCTCCCAGAGGGAAGAGGGGAGGGTGCTGAGATGCAGGTAGAAGAGGAGGCATTGCCTGCTGCAGGAAAACCAGCACTGCTCCTGCTCCATCCCCTCAAGACAAGCCCCTCCAGCCTGATGGACCTGAGTGTGCCCTGTGTTCATCTGGCCAGGAGCAGCACTCGCTGGTAAGTGGCTTTCTGGTAGGGAACTTAAGACATCTCACTGAAATTCACTCCATCACTAAAGCAGCTGATTTTACAACCACAGCCATAAAATCCTATCCTATCACTTTGTGGTCACCTTCTGCGCACTGTGAGCAGGAGTTTGTGTTCATCTGGGATGGATGAAGGATGAGGGTGCTCACCACAAGCACCACCAGCTAAACCTTACCCTTCAACAACAATGCCTGGCATCAGCACCCTGTGTTTCCATCAGCTTGGTCCCCTGCAGCCCCCATCTCCCTTCCCTGTTGTGACCCAGCAAACAGCCCTGAATGGCCAAACCAGCAGCCCTTTGTCCCCAGCACACCCCTGGCACGCTGAGGTGTGGCTGGTGGGCAAGGGCAGCCTGGCAGAGGGGGTCCCCCTCTGAAGGGTGTGAAAAGGGCAAAATGAATCCACAGGCCAGCTGGTAATGATTTTTGGTGACCAAAGTACAACAGGTATAAGCAAAAGCTAGTGATTTTTGCACAAAATAAATTACTTTTAGGTAAAAAAAAGAGCTTTTTGACAGCTTTCTCTAAATCTGGATTTGCTCTATCTGTGCAACCTGCAGCCTCAGCATTGCCCACCACACACCCGCAGTCAGCAGGACCACTCCACCAGCTTCCCTGCAGGGCTCCTCTCAGACTAGGAGCAACTAAACGTGCTGAAACAAGGTCAGTCCTTTGGGCCAGAGCCTGCCCTGAAAGATCAGGCAGGTCACTTCTGTGGTGATTCTCAGCTTTGGCAGAGAAGGATCTGTTCTTGCACCAAGCAAGGGCATTGCTTCTCCATTCCCAGCTCTTTCATACAGCAGAATGCTTTGCAGCTATACAAAATATTCTTGTAAGAAAATAAAAAAAAAAGGGACTATTTACAAAGAAAAGCTTGAATGAATGAAGGCATATCATCCACAACAGCGAAGTTACAGCAGCAACTGCATGTCTTTCAAAGATAATATAGCTTGACCTATGTTACATGCAGACACCAGCAAGGAGGCAGAGAAGATGGTTAAAAAATAATAATAATTAAAGAAAAATTAAAAAATTAATTGAACACCCCACTCATTCAGTGAAGTCCTGGATGTGGCCCTAGTAAGAGGTGACACCTTTAAAAACTGGTGACAGAGGAGTGGGAGATGGGGCTACAGATCCTCACCTCCACCAGCACGTGTGCAGCAGGTGGCTCTGGGGCTGATACAGGTAATGGCACATTTAAATACTGAATCTGGTGAAACAGAAAGGTTCTCCTATGACCCTTCTCAGAGAAAAAGAAACAGGAAAAATGACCCCTCAACAAGACTTCCCCTTTCTTCCACGTGCTGCTATTATAGGTCATGAGAGCTGAAACAAAGAAATATAATTCCATATAATATATGGAATATAAATACCAGAACAGACCCCTAAGCAGACAACAAAAATAAGTTAACATTTATATTAAAAAAAATAATAATTACATCAGCAGTCTGCATATTTTTAAATAATTTTCTTTGGAAACCCTTCCAGTCAGAATTCACCCCCAAATGGTAATTGCTGAATGTCTTAATTGCTCAAAAGCTGGTACTCAAGGGAGGGAGAAACCATCTTTACACCTTTGGCACAACAGGAAACTTTGCTACCCTCTGAGTTTACATCTTCTCCTCCTCCCACCATCACATCTTCAGTACTTTTTGCTCTGTAGAGTGCATACAGCTTGACTGTGTTTAAATAAGAGACTATTATATTAAATATTCTCCTCTCCCTGCTTGCTAAAGACTATTGTATATGCAGGGGGAGCAAAGGCTTGGCAGAGGTCAAGACCAAACAAAATGAGTGGAGCAGACCCTGGCTGCATTTTGTGGGGGGAGCTGCACTCAAAACACACCCTGAAATGCACCTGGGAGATAATGTACATGTTGCCCTCACTGCCTCCAGTTCCAACCCTGGCAAGAAGAGTCTCCAGTGTACTAGAAGGAGGTCAAGATTGAGACACCTCAGTGGGCAGAAAGGTTATAAATCCTGTCTTGGAAATCTGTGAGAGATGGTTCATGGTCTGGCTGTGTAAGTTGGGAGATGATGGTCTAGTTCTCCATTCTGCTGCACCAGATGTCCAGTGAAACCCTGGTCAAGTCATGCAGGGGTCTGTTCTTCAGCTCTCCATGCAAATGACAGGGGCAAAAACCTGTCCCTTCAGCAGTGAGAGCCATGCTGACCAACAGATGATTGTCCAGTGTCAGTGTTCAGTAGTGAGGAGGACACCTAGGACAGCAACTGCTCTGTGGATGGGAGGAGTTATTTCTGTGTTATCCATTGAGGATGCTTCACCCCTGGAAGTGTTTGACATCAAGGCTCTGAGTAATCTCATCTAGTGAAAGATGTCCCTGCCCATGAAAGGAAAGCTGGACTAGATGATCTACAAAGGTCCCCTCCCTTCCAACTCAAACCACTCTGTGATTCTATTATTATTTTTCAGTACAACCTGAAGCATCAATTCAAATCAGTGGCATGACATGGGCATGGGTCACCTACATGAACCTTTAACAAGACTTTTTTTTTTTTTTAGGGGAGTGAATTTGGCTGGGGAAAGCTATTAGAGAATTAAAAAAAAAAAAAAGAAAAATAATCTTACAGCAAACCAAGGCATTGCCAACCAAACACTGGTCTCAACTCCAAATTCCCCACCTTTCCCAACTAGGCTGTGGAGATATCTCCAGCTTCAAAGGGAAAGCTCCTCTCAGCAAGTCAGACCCTACAGCTTAGTGGTGTTTTCTGGGCTGCACACTACTGCAAGCAGAGCCCCTGCACAGCCCCACAGCCCACAGGGGGCACACACCACACACTGCTCATGGAGGAATTCAAGCCCCTGAGGATCCCCTTGTGCTCTCCCTTCTGGGGTGGAAACGTGTTCCACCCACTGATGCCAAATCAGTTTTGTGTGCATCCAGCACACAAGCCTAAGGTGGGGAGAGGGAAACAGAGCCCAGCTTGTTGTCAGAGCTGTGTTTACTTCTGCTGGCCACCCCACCACTGCTGGTGATTTCCAAGGCAAAAAGGTAGGACAGCTCTTTGGAGACACATGTGCTTTTCAAGCTGTTCCAGTGCTTGCACCAGACAGCTTTATGGCTCAGCCTGGCAATCCCTCTGCTGTGCACACAGCAGAAACATCTGCTGGCCTTCTCTGCATGCTGGCAAATCACCACCCACCCAGCAAGCAGCAACCACAAACCCTCCCAAGCACCCCAGCAGTGTAAAGCACGTAAGTATGCAGTTAAAAGTTAAATACAAGAACTATGAGACCTGATACTTTCAAGAAGGCAAGTTTTGCAGGTGCTTCCTCTGTCAGGCAAAAGGAAGGTGGTGTTTGGAGAGTGTGCATGTGGGGTACAGCTCACGTTGGGTGAAGGAGTCTGGGCTAAGCCTGACAGTAGCAATGCAACGTCTGCTCCACGTATAACCAGGTAGAGTATCTGTGGGGAGGTAATTCCTGGAGCTACTGAAAGAAAGACCTTGGTGAGGCCTGGTTTCACAGCAGCATTTAAGGTTAAGTGGCACACAGAAGCAGTTTTCTTTCTACACACTGGAAATGAAAAAACCAGGAGAGGAAGGAAGGGAAATGCAGAGCCCCACAGCAGCTGACCCTGTTGCCAGGAGGACTCCAGAGGTGTGGCTTTGTTCCTTGGGATCCCTTTTCATTGTGCTACTGGGCAGACAGCGAGCTGCAGGAGGGGGCTGGGGAGTCCCACCTTGAACACCTCCTCATCCTCGTGTTGTTGAGTCACCAGATGTGGCCTGGGTCAGGGCCCTGACCACAAAGCTTCCCTCCCAGCTGCCTGTCAGCCAAACAGGGGAGTCATTTACAGCTGTCTGAAGCAGCGTCCGTGTTTCTCTCCACATCTGCTGAGGCTGTGTAGGTGGCTTCCACACTGTGCCTTATTCCATAGGTGAAGTAGATTATAAAGCCTGTGGAAAGCAAGGGAAGAAGGCAGGGTGAGCTCTGGAAGGGAACAGCAACCACTGCTAACACCCCCCAACACAGTTACAGCAGAGCCAAGCCAGCTGCTAGCAGATGGCCACCACTTTTTCCTTAGCAAAAGCCATTAACACAGGCACCAGCCTTTAAGAGACAATCTACCCAGGCCCCAAACTTCTGTGGTTTTCAGTGAGCATGTCTGGACTAGTGTGTCCAGTTCTGGGCTCCCCAGTTCAAGAAGGACAGGGAAATATCAGAGAGAGTCTAATGCAGGGCTACAAAGATGATGAAGGGACTAAAGCATCTCTCTGATGAGGAAAGGCTGAGAGCCCTGGGGCTGCCCTAGATGACCTTGCTCTAGCAGGGGGGGTTGGACTCAATGATCTCCAGAGGTCCCTTCCAAACCCTCCCAGTTTGTGACTCTATGATTCTATGACTGCAGTTCTCTCTGCACTGCAGCTTACTCTCTCCATTTGTGTGCCTACAGCTTCTGTCTCAGTATATATGCCCTTAACCAATACTAATCTTGTTTTCCCTGGACATTTCAGGCAGTTTGGCCTTCTCCATCTCACCTATGAGCATCCAGACTGCAAATCGTATCCAGGTGCCTGCATCTAGCTGCATCATGAGGTAAACATTCACAAAAATGCTCACAACAGGAAGAAGTGGCAAAAGAGGTACCTGAAAAAAAAGAGGGATACATTACATGTGTAGGGATGATAAATGGGCAGGCAAGAACATCACATCCTGCAAAGTTGTTGGTCTTTCTTTATTTAATCCTAACAAGAAAACCCACAATCCACATTTAAGGCAAGCAGCTGTTCACATCAGTAAAGAAAGGGGCTGGGCACACAAATCAGAAAGCAGAAGAAGAGTATTTTACCAAGTCAGTAGGGACAAATGACATTTCCCTAGGAGGGTGTACCCACAGATTGCAGCAGTGATCTCTGAACTGCTGATAAGCAGCTCTGAGCTCCTGGTAGAGTGGTAAGGTCTCAAAAGACTGGAGCAGAGAGACAAATTACCTCTTAAAAAGAAATATAGAAGAAAACTGGGGGACAAACCAATTACCTTTGGATTCCCATAGAGTTAGGAGAAAAAATATTATTAGAAGGAGATTAGAAGGAGCCATTACAGGTTTAGCAGTGACAAGTCTATATTTTTTTGTTTATTTGGTAGTGGCTGAGGAGCTAAAAAAGTAAAATACTTCTGAGTGTAAGGCAATGAGATATCCTGAGAAGCAAGTTCAAAAAAATACAGTTCCTAAGTTTTCTGCTTCTGGACATTTCTGCTTCCACTTCTGGGGCCAGAAACCCAAAGATGAGTGGCAAACACGGGCTACTCTGGTTGGATTAAATTACTAAAAGCAGGGAATTTGCTGAAAAACTGTAACTGAAGAACAATCAAAATGAGAGCAGTTTGGAGGATGGTATCAGAATCCAAACCTAATTAAATAAATTGGAAAAACAGCCTGAAATCAATATGATAAAACATGACTTACAGGACTACACTGGGGGAATAAAACCAAACCAACATCCCAGTGTTTAATATAGAGCTACTGGCAGACCTGAACAGACAAGTGCACATTGTGCCTGTGTTCTCTGCATGCCCCCACATGCTGATACAGGTCAACGTGCACTTCAACCACTTCCCAAGCAGCTCTTTTCTAGCTACACCTCCCAGGACACTCACCTTAAAGGAGAGCTTGGTTTTGCTTTCAGGTTGTTTCCATATAATGAAGCTGACAACAAGAACAAGGATGGCTGCAATAATCCATACAGCCTTTATCAGAATGCTTGGCTCAAGGGCAGTGAGGATACAGCTCCCCACGATAAGGAAACCTGGGAACAGACACCAAAAGCTTAATTATTGTTTTTAACAGAGGAAAAAAGACCAAACCCAAAACCACCAGCAGGCAAAGCAGAGTCTGAAAGCTCAGCAAATAAACCAGCAACACCTTAAAAAGCTAACTGTAAGAAATATGCCTTTCCACCTATACACCCCTCCCACTCCTATCTGTGGATTGCTTTTCAAGTCATAAGTTCAATCCATAGATCCTCAGTTCTTTTGGCCACTACAAAAGCTCATGAAAATTAGGGCCATGATGTGACCTTTCCCACCATGGTGAGTGCAAGAACCCAGCAGCTGGCTCACTGGACCAGAGAGAGCCTCACTGCATGATGCTTACCAATGATGAAGGTTGAGACATTCACTACTGAGCCAGAGAATTTGGAGGGGTCTGAATTTGGGGGACATAGTATGGCTTTGAGGGAACATTTCTCCTCTTCCTCTGGCAGAAATCCAGCCTGTGACTCACTGGTGCTCACAGACTCATTGTTATCTGTCTCCTCTGTTGTCCTAGCCATCTGGTATGCCAAATTAGGCTGCTCTGGCTGATACCTAGGAAAAGAGAAATGAAACAAATGCACGTTGGTTTGGTGCAGTGTACTATTTGTTTAATAGCCACTCAGATAGCCATGGCTGCACCCCAGATCACTGCAGAACCAGAACAGGGCCACAATACTCCACCCCATTCTGTTTCAGGGGGAAAACAGGAATATTATCACAACTTGCACAAGTATGGTCAGTTGTTATCACCTACAGCTTGGCTGTAGTGTCAGGGTTTTCAACTGAACAGAGCTCTTCCATATATCCTGTCATCCACAGCACCAAACCACCACTGAGTGATAGAGGTGAGGACTGGAGAAGGGAGCAGCAGGGGGACAGACAGACAGAAAGGGCCATTTTGAAAGACACCTTCAAATCACTCCTGTGGGGACGTGTCTGTCACAAGGGCAGTTGTGAAACACTGAGAAATCATCAAGGTATTTTTGAAGTAACATGATCTTTAAAATACAGGCCTCGTGGGCAGAGTGCCAAGTAATGAAGATACTCCATTTTCAGCTTAGGGTAGGGAAGCTGTGGGGGTTCAGCACTTCTGGAAGACATGCACTGAAGCACTGATCCTGCAGACACATGCTGAGCCTTTCTGATGCTGCTAGACTTTATCTTGAATCCCCTTTCAAAAGGAAGATGACCTGAAACTGTATCCCCAGTGGGAACAAAAGTCCTGATGACACAGGCATCCAGGACACCCACATGTCTTCCCTACCCACTGGCACATCCCCAGGGGCATTCAGGGTTGATGGCAGCAGCAGCAGCATGGCCCTGGGGTTAACCAAGTTCAGAGAATCCCCTTGCAGATCCAAAGAGCACAATCCCTGATGAGCTTAAAGAAACAAGTTCTCCACATGCTTATAGCTGGAGATGTTCCTGGTTTTACTGGCACCCTGGAAATGATAAAGGCAGCTGATCTCTGTGCAAATTTCTGTCTGGGTGGTACAAGAGGGGCTGATTCTACACCCATACCTCAGCACCAACACGCAGGCTGCCACCAAAGAGTAAGCCAGGAGGGTCCCAATGGACATGAGATCCACAAGATCTTTCAAGTCGAAGAGAAAGGCCATAACAGCTGCAGGAGAGAGGGGGAAAAAAAAAATCAGTTAAAGGGTAGAACATGCACATCTCAAGAGCATTAACAATGATGCAGCACGTGTGGCTGTTGCTCAGGGCTTGGCTGGGGAGTGTGAGCTGTCCTGAGATGGGGAGAGGCAGGATTTGTGCTTGAGCAGCCCAAGTCTCACAAGGTGTTCCAGCACAGCCTCACTAGCTGCAACTACAGCAAATAGGAAGCCTCGTGGGGGGGGTTTCCAGAAGAAGGCACAGACTGCTGTCCCTTAGGGATGACCCCACTTATGCACCTTTATCAGGCAATCCTTGTTTGTTCAGAGCTTTGTATAAGGGTCTTCAGAAGGAGAAATGAGTATGCAGAGGAAGGATGGCATAGTCAGACATTCAGGTGATGCCACTGGTCGTGTGAAAGCAGAGGGATCTCAGAGCTGATCCTGACCCAAGTGATTCATGCTCCACACTCTCCCAGGTCATGCCCTGGAAACCCAGGGCACCCTCTGGATGAGCTTATGTCTCCTTTCCACACATTCCTGTAAGCCTTTGGCCCTTACCTGCAACAGCCCCTGATGTCACCGTGGCAATTATTGGAGTTTTTCTCTTCTCGTTGACTTTAGCCAAAAACTTGAAGAGAAGTCCATCTTCTGCCATTGCATAAATGATTCGAGGCATTGGAAACATGGAGCCAAGGAGACTAAGGACACAGAAGGGGGGGATGTAATCTACTTATATCACCTCCTGCTGAGCACAGGCACATAAAATGAATGGAATTTGATGGCAGTACAAACACAGAATAGGTGGATTTCATTCAATTCAGCTTCCCCTTCAAGGGGTGCCTCCACACTCCCATATTACTCATAGCTGGCAACTAAATCTTAAGATTTAAGATGCCTGAACTTGGCTATGGGGCATGAAAACAGCCTGACCTTCAGGTAGCAAAAAGAGCTGCAACTTCTATGAGCCTCTGTGAGTTGCTCATGCAAGTGAATAAATCAAAGTGGATCTGAAACAATAGGCTTCCAGGATGCAGGAGATGACACATTCTGACTTCAGCCTGCCCTGCCTCCCATCCAGATGTTTTTTCCTGCAGGCAACCTGCAGAGAGCCAGCCATGGCTATAGTAAGCCCCATATGGTCCAGATGTGCCCTGCACTACCTGACACAAGTCTGCTCTCCAATCAGCAAGCCAGGGTGTCTTGCAGGCAAACTGTGCTTGCACTGTGGAGCTGCCTCTGTCACTTAAGTCACTGAATCCAGACCTATATTCCAGAGATGGAGATGCTGGGTCTGCTGCTAACATGGGATTTTCTGAAGTAATACTGATCACATGCATCTCTCCATCACAGGGTGAAATCCTGGTCCTTTGGAAGTCAACAGCTCTGAATTTAATCTCTGGGCTCAGCTTCCTTGAGACACAGAGCACAGTGAAGGCAAAGCCTTGACATGCACCATTGTTTAAAGGAGCTGGAGATATGTCTGCCTTGAGAAATGCAGAAAGGAAGAGCAGTGTCTCACCTTGTAGAGAGTGCACACAAGGAACCAACAGCTACTGCATAATTGGCTCCATCCCAACCCACGTATTTAAAGGCATTGGGCAGAGGGCTGTTGGTATCCAGTTGGTAGTAAGGCATCATGAGTGTCAGGGCAGCTGAGACACCAAAATAAGCCACGAAGCAGATGAGCAGAGATGCCACAATGCCAATAGGAATGGCCTTCTGGGGGTTTTTTACCTCCTCACCTAGAAGAAAGAGATGGAAATGTCAGCTCAACAACTGTCAGTAAGTTTCTCCTGAGCTAAGGCATGCAGCTGGGGCTTTCAAAGCTTCATGGGCAGCAAGGTGCTGTTTGACACTAACACTGCTGGTGGCCTGCCCCATCCACCTGGCATACCACAGCCTGTGTGCTTCCACTTCTGCTGCCACTGTCACTCCTTCTGACAAACATTTGTGGAGGCCTTGTAAACTCAGGCACAGAAACTATCTGGATTAGTAACAGTCCTTTCCCTGAAAAAGATTCTTTTTACTTCCTATTACTCCTGCTATTCCACTGATGGTGCAGCCCCAAGAAGAGCTCAGTAATCACAGATGATGGGGCAAGAATAAGGCAATCAAGTTGGGATGAATGTGTCAAAGAGAAGAAATTCTCAGAATTCAGGTAGTGATTAATTAAGAAACAACTTTGACCCTTCCTTGTCCTACAAAGCTGCTCTCTGAAAGTGAGATCTCCCCAGGTTTGGCATTTCAGGAGATCAGGATCTGTTGTGCAGTGTTACTGAAAGCCAATTTACCAGCAACCAGGTCGATGACCAGAATGAAGCCATCTTCCTTCTTACCTGTAGTAGCAATACAGTCAAATCCCACAAAAGCATAGAAACATGTGGCTGCCCCTGAGAGGACTCCTTTCCATCCATAGGGCATAAACCCTCCAACACCATACAGCTTTTCTTCCTGTGTTTGACTAAAAGACATGGCACTGGGTTAGAAGTCATCCTGCTTAGGTGGGAGTAACAAAACCACTCATAACAAAATCTAAAGCTGAAGTTTGAAGGAACATTCTCTCCCTTTCACAGGTTATCAAACAAATAGCAGGCAAAATGTTAAGCCCTACCCAGTGCTGAGCTTTGGATTGGCCTGCAACAGCCTGGGGAGAGCCATGGAACAAAAAACACTTCATGGTTTGTCCCCACCACCTGCTTTTTGGGGCAGATAAAAATGTCTTGGCTAAGACAGGGAGAAAATAGCATGTGTTTTAAAATCCCTCTCCTAATATGACTGTCTATGTGCAGATAAACACATTAATTTAACAATAAGCTTTTGAAAATACACAACATCTCAATCTTCCTGATCAAGATTGAGAAACCACCCACTTTTCACCTAAGATGGACTCAGCTAATCTAAGTGTACATGAGTAGACCTCAGCAAGCAATGGCAGGTGCCATGACTGTCTAAACTCCACCCAATCCTTCATTCTCAGCTTCAGAATTCCCTGTGCCCAAGTCAAACCCAAACTGTGCCTGCACCCCTAAGGCACCAAAAGCTTTGCTGAGCCTCATTCCAAGTCAAAAGACAGACATGTACTGATCCCAGTTCACTCTGGATCAGGACCCCAGATCCACGTGCCTGTGTTGAGTCATGTGTAACATCCTTTCTAGTGATTTACATCACTTTTTGAAGGAAAAGTATTTGGAAAGATGAATTAAGGCCATTAAAGTAAATCCCAAATTTTGCAAGTCTTCTCAGGTTTAAGTATTTGAACTCTTGCAGAAGCACTTAGATGAAAAATGGCCTGTTCTGCAGAAAGCACCAGCCAAATGTGGATTACTCTGGAAATAATAATCAAGTAAACCCTAGATAATTTTTACAAAAATAGTAAGTTCTATGGGTCAAAGAGCTTCAGTTACACTTTGAAGCTGCTGCACTAATTTCTCCTTTCGTGGGAACAGCAGCAGGGAAGGAGGGGAGACCTTTCCTATAGAAGCAATTAGTTTGCAGCAGGCTGGACTTTGCAGGGAAGCTCAGTAAGAAGCTTGTACACGAGCCAAACTGGCCCCATGCAACACCAATCTCTCCAGTTTTTGCCAAAACTGGGCTTCCATACAGACCACCACACAGGGTTTAGATAGCAAGCCAGGACTGAGCTGATGAACACTGAAAGATGAGAGCTTTGAAGTGTCATACAATCTCAAGTAAAAAATAATAGCCTCGTATCACTGGCAACACTTGTAAGCTCCTTAATTTTGATCTTGTATAGGAAGACAGGGTTTTGGCCAAGCAGCAAAAATCTCATTAAAAACGGATTTATGCTAGGCCTGCTGCAATGCATTACAATCATCTGCAACTTGCCTTTACTGAGGCACTTGGGACAAGGGCTCCAGAAGGTCCAACAGTGCCTCAAGCACACTACCCAAGTGTCTGAAGAAACTACAGAGTCATGGTTTCACACAGGCACCAGAACCAGCCTGGTGGAGCCTTGACTAGCAAAGCCTTGACTGAAAAGATCCAACCTACTTGTCTCCATGAATGCTGTGGCTGGTGTTGTAGATGTCCTGTTCAGTCAGCTGCCAGTTCTTAGCAGACCCTTTCACAAAGCCAGAGACCATCACAAAGCCAAGGACGAGGATGTTGATGCAGGTGAACACTTTGTTCACCAGGGCAGATTCCTTCACACCAAAAATTAAAAGCCCTGGGGAAAAAAAAAAAGGTTGTCCTTATTGCACTTCAAGGAGAGGGGAGCAACCTGTGCACTTACCTTTCCTTCTCTTAAAAAAAGGAAATAAGGTGAGATAGACACATCAGAGAAGTGTCTATAATAATATATTATAGTAATATCTGTAAAACTTGTCAGGTACCTTGTAAGAATCTGAAGCTCAAGACAGTGCAAGTAAAAATTTACTTGTAATGCTTATATTTGAAAGTAAAGCTGTTTGTTTTGGGGGTTTTTTTTTGGTAGAGAATAGTAATTTTCACTTTTTGTTAAAATCCAGCTAATTTCCTCCATATAGGGGAATAAAGGCATCAGCAATCTGTATCATTTTATGCCTCAGTAGTGCTAAAGTGAGGAATGCTGAATTTTGTGAATTGTATCTGAGGTGAAACACTAGATTCTACTTTGCAAGCAGAACAACCTCTATTATATACACATGAACAAAGAGGAAAACCTCTGCCATTCAGATGTAGTCCTGAGAATAGAGGATTTTGCTGATATCAGCAGTCCTCCATACAGCCCTAGATCCACATGCAAACCCAGGGGCCAAAGCACCCCTTGCTGCATCCATCCCTTGCTTAGGAAGTCTGTTGCCATGAGCACAGATCAAGCTGTGAGTCAGTCATCCTGGATCAGAGTGGGGAAATGCTGAGATGACCTTATTGGGTTGACACTGCAGCTTCTGTGTTCTGGAAACCACAAAGGGCTACATGAGAAGTGTAGGGTTTTCTTTAAATTTGCCTACATTTGGCCATGCTCTGCAAGATCCAGCTGGAGCAGAGGCAAAAGTTCCTAAGTATTTTAGCTTTACAAATTCTCAAAACTTTTCCAAATTCTAATCAAGGCCTTGGCACATTTTCAGAAAAAAAACCTAAGTGTTTATCACATTTATTTCTCTGTAGTCTTGCATTCCTGATGCAAACTGAAGCCCATATATATTCACAAAAAAAACCAAACCAGCAGCTCATGAAGTTGCTACCAAGTCCCCTATTTTTCTTTGCACTTTCCTGGCTCAAGGCAACAAAAACTGGCAGATTGTCAAAGGGGGAATAAGGGTGATAGAGCAAAAGAATGAAATTCTTGTGTAATAGGATTTGTGGAGGGAAGGATTAAACTTCCATACCTGATTGAGGATAACAAATCATCTTTTCTTTTCTATCTTATATAAATTTTGATTGAAGATTTTAAAAGTGGCTGAAAAAATTCTCAAGAATGTCCCCCCTCTAATTAAAAACTTTGGAGACAGGCTATGCTCTGTGCTAATTCCACAGCAGCTATATAGGTCAAGCCAACACTTGCAGCAAAGAAAAACTCCTTAATGTATTCTCCAGAATAAATCAGGACTTTGTGCTATTCCAAAAGCAAGCAATGAAATTAGAGAAGTAGGTCCAAGACTCACAAACTTTTCTAAGGTTTTACCTGTCAGGATGATGATTATCACCACTGCAAAGATGTCTGGGTATTTTGCTAGCACTCCTGGAGCATCCATGGTCATGTATTTTTTACAGAACTCCTCAATGTGCTGGCCTATGATCTCATCAAACGTGGCACTCCAGGCCCTGGCCACGCTGGAAGTTCCTGCCAGAGGACAAAAAAAGATGCAGATCACTTAATTAGTGCAGATCACTAAATCAGATTCCACTGAATTTTGGCATGATTTGAAAGAAGACACTATTTCTTTAGTGCTGTTGTGTTTTTGTCCTGGCTCTAGTATGTTCTAGGACAGCAACAACCATCTCCTTCACGTGTTACATTAGATGACAGCTGCTTGTATGGCAGTTCCACACAACTATCAGTCATTTATCCTGAGGAAGCAAGGGGAAACATCACGGACATCTGGTTATTACCTTACTGTTGCTAGAGACTGTGGTGAGAAGACATTCAGCTTGTGCCTTGAAGGATTTACTAGTTCTGGGTCAGTTCTTGCGAGATGGAGCTGGCTCCTCCTGCAGCACACAGCTCACAGGAGAGCTGCCAAGCTCAGCTGCAGGGCTCGCTGCAGGAACAGGCACAGGAGGTCTCCATGTGCCCCAGGAAAGCCCAGCAGCCAGGGGTTTCACTCATCAGTGATGCTGTCACTTGTCATACTACCAGCTCCCACCAGCTTGAAGTTCCTTAAATGCTTCTCACAGTTGCCCAAACTCAGAGCATCCTAGGAGAAAGTTCACACCACATCCCAGTCCTGGACACTTTCTTCCTTCTGTCCAGACCACAACTGATCAGTTGCATGCCCATTTTTGCTCATCATCCATCCCCCTAAGAGTCCAAACCAGTCTTACCCCAAGCCACATCACTTCAGCTAATTAAAAGCTATTGGCCATCCCATCATCTGCTTTCAGTGACACTGCTTGGTATTTTTTACAGCACCACTGAGTAAAATTGGCTTTCTGCCCTTCTCAGCACCCTGTTCTGAACTGCAGCCTGTGCCTGCCACTTTATCTTTTTCCTCCACACCCCTGAAGCTGCTGGGAGTTGTCCTTGCTCACGAGAGGAGTGATTAGCATGGTGAGCAAATCCAGGTAAGATAAAGAGACCTGCTACAGAGCTCACACCCTCCCAGTTATTTTTCCTGCTTAGCCACTCTTCCCACCCCCATATTATCAGGAAGCCAGTTGCAAACGTATTTTGTCACAGGACTGAACCAAAAGTAACTAAGTTGGTTTAAAATACATTGGTAGATAATATCTACTTCGTTTTTTACTGACTTTTTGGCCTCCTAATAAAACATTAAGTAGCCAACTCTGAAACAAAAAACTGAGGCAGTAGTTCAACAGCCATTATGAGATTAAAAAAAACCCAACAGTAACTATGTCAGCTATTTTGGTGGTCAGTGTCATGGTGGGAAGGGCTGCATTAACAAAGCAGATGAAGAGCATGGAGGAGAAAATTTATCATTACCTTTCTGGAACAGAAAATGAATCACTAAGAAGTCTGCCCAATTTTACTCTGTGTAGCCTAAGTGGTGCTCATTCTAGAACTATGGAAGAAATTATGTTTACTTTAAAAAAAAAATAATTTTTTATTCTCTCCTCACAGTGAACCTGATTCATAAAAGAACTGCAGGACTCAAACTGCTTAAGATGACTTTAACTGACTCTGACTTTTCATCTTCTCAGTTGTTATTAGAAAAATAAATAAATAAAAACAGGAGGAGGAAAAGTTTTCAGGTAGCACACACAGCAGAGCCAGCAAGATCTCAGGCAAGCAACTGCTACATCACTCTATCAATAACTTCCCCAGCACCATGGGAACTAATCTCCAAGGTAACACACATCCCATAAAATGCGCTAAAAAACCCAAAGCAAACCCAACTGCCTTCCTTTAATAATTTAGAATAACATCAGTTTTTCATTTTAACTAATAACTTTTCACTCTCAACTGGCAAGTTGGTCTGCAGCCTTAATTACAGCCATGATGACAGACAGTGTGTACAGAATGTGCTTGAAAAGAGATGAATCCTCCATCAGCAAAGTGTGGCTTAGCTTCAACATATCAGCTGAGCTGTACACCACATGCTCTGGGGTTGATCCAAGGCCTCTCCTAGAGGGAGTCAAGGGCTTAGAAAGGATTTAGTTTGGACTTTATAGAGACTGTGAACCAGCAGATCTTCCTAAACTTAAGCCTGCTGCCACTCACTAGACATAACTCTGATCTCCAGATACTTGAAACAGGTCCCAGAGGGACAAGGAATTAACCCTAGATCAGCTGGGATTGTTCAGCCTGGAGAAGAGGAGGCTCATGGGGGGGACCTTATTGCTCTCTACAACTACCTGGAGGGAGGCTGCAGGGAGCTGGGGGTCGACCTCTTCTCCCAAGTTCAAAATTCCAGGACGAGGGGGAATGGCTGCAAGTTGCACCAAGGGAGATTTAGGTTGGATATCAGGAAAAATTTCTTTCAAGAGAGGGTGGTTGGGCATTGGAATGGCTGCCCAGGGAGGGGGGGGAGTCCCCATCCCTGGAGGTGTTTAAAAACTGTGTGGATGCGGAGCTGGGGGACATGGTTTAGGGACCCTGGCAGTGCAGGGGGAACAGTTGGACTCGATGATCTTAGAGGTCTCTTCCAACCAGAAGATTCTAACAGTGACACAGGAGCCCAGGCAAGGCCGATCATACAAACTAGGCCCCTCTCCTTCCTGGACTGAAGCAAGGACCTCGCAGAGCACCTGCCACACTTACCAATAACGTAGGAGAGGATCAGATTCCACCCAGTGATGAATGCCCACAGCTCCCCCACAGTCACGTAGCTGTAGAGATAAGCTGACCCCGTCTTGGGAACCCGAGCACCAAACTCCCCGTAGCAAAGGCCGGCCAGCACAGAAGCCAAAGCCGCGATCAGGAAGGAGATGACGATGGCAGGTCCCGCGTTTTCCCGCGCCACGGCTCCAGCCAGCACGTAGACGCCAGCACCCAAAGTGCTGCCCACGCCCAGGGCCACCAAGTCAAACGTGTTGAGGCACCGTGCCAGCCGACTGTCCTCCCGGCTGCAGTCCACCACTTTCCGCCGCAGCAGCTGGCTGCCGAAACTGGCCAGTTTCTGACACTCCATCTTCGTGTCGGGGCCTGCAAGAGAGATGATGCCGTTGTTACCTGGCCCGGGATACCCCCCCAAAACAGCCTCACTGCACAGCAGAGAGTTCACAGTCCCAGGAGATGCTCCAGCCCGGCTCCCACCCTGCGCCACAATCACCCCGTCCAAAGGTAAGCGAGCAAGAGAAACTGCAAAGCCCATCTTTCAGATTTCATTGTCATTTTCCTGGCCTGCAATGAATCATAGTGTTTAGGGCTGGAAGGGAGCTCCAAAGGGCATCTAGTGCAGCCCCCCTGCAGGGAGCAGGGACACCCTCAACTAGCCCAGGCTGCTCAGAGCCTTGGCCAACCTCACCTGCAATAGCTCCAGGGATGGGGCCTCAACCACCTCCCTGGGGAGCCTGTGCCACTGAGCCACCACCCTCAAGGGCAAGAGCTTCTTCCTGATATTCAGCCTAAATCTCTTCTGCTCTAATTTAAACCCATTCCCCCTCGTCCTTTCACGTCCTCCAGCCTTCCTGGAGCCCCTGCAGGCACTGGCAGGTGCTCTAAGGTCTCCCCAGAGCCTTCTCTTCTCCAGGCTGAACAACCCCAGCTCCTTCAGCCTGTCCCCATAGCAGAGCTGTTTCAGCCTCTGAGCATCTTTGTTGCCACAGATATATATTAAGAGAGAGCCAAAGTCCAAACTAAATCCTTATATACATATATTCTAAGTCTCTGGGTGAACTAGGGAGCTTCACACTCCAGCGCAAGACACCACAAGAGCTGCTGTCCCTAGAGCACAACCTGACAGCACGCTGCAGTCAGTGACACCACTGCAGGTCTAGGAGACTGGCTGGGCCACTTCCCACCTCTAAGCCCCAGCTCCAGCCCCAGGCAATAGCACAGGTTGCTGCTGGCCTGCATCTGTGCAGGCTGAAACAGACACCATTGAGGAAAAAGGACATGCAGAATCAAGTTTTATTTCACTTGGACTGAAGCAAAGGCTTCAGTCTTGAGCTGTTTTTGCAGCTTGAGCTGTTTTGTGTTTGCCATGGCTGAAGTGAGAGCACGTGGGGCTCACCAAGCCATCCTGTCAGAACCACTGCATGCCTGGGGGGGCTTCATGAAGCCATGGGGCACAGTTTAGAGCCATGGGGCACAGTTTGGAGCCAGGGTTCCATTTCAGCACTGCACCATTCCTGTGTGTGGAGCTGTTGGCAGTGGGTGGGTAGTTTGAGCACAGCTCCCCTGCTTGGGACTTCATGATGGGATGAGCAGCAGGGTAAAGCAAATCTCTCTCTCTCACTGGAGGGATCCCTTAGGAAATTCTTCTGGAATTCCTCTTCTCATAAGAGACAAGTATCATTGCAGAATCTTCCCACACCATGGGAAGATTCTGCAATGCAACTCACTGAGCCTTCAAATTCCACCATCTGCCTAGGTGTCTAACAAACTTGGCAAAGAGGTGGGGAATGCAGGATTTATTCATTAAAAACCTCAAAATTCCAGTGAATTATTTCAATCTTCTAGATCACTCAAGAACAAGAAATGTTCTTTCAAAACGATTTCACTTTGAAGCTCCCTCAGGCACATCTACAGATGTTCACAGCTGTACTACAGCTATCAAGAATAAACCAGAATCACTTTATATGGATCATTTGTTTAGAAAAGGGGCTATTTAATTAGGACAGACCTGGAAATTAAGGTTAATAGCCTGCAACTGGCTCAATACCAGTAAATACTGCTCTGCCAGCGAGCACAAGGTATCAACTTTGTCCTGCCCAAAAGCATCAGAAGGTTGCTTATTTTAAATTATATTAAATCTGTTCTCTTCCCAATTGTATCAAAGGGTGATTTTGGCAGAGATGATGATTTTTTTTCCCTCCTTAGAAGTTGGATCCATCTTTCTGAGACAGCCTTTCTTGCCTTTGAAGTGAGGAAATGTGTTCTGGGCTGGTTCCTCTCACTCCCCACTCCCAACCACAGTTGAAACCATGAGCTTTTTTTTGAATGTATAGTCAATATTCCTGTGGCCTCAACACAGTCCCAGTCACATATACAATATTCATATTGTATATTCTAAATATTCAATAGTCTAAACAATATTTATTATTCCAGAAATGTTACCAGACTGTACATTAGAACCTCCACGTTGAGAAATCTTCATCTGAATGAACACAGGTGAGCTCTGTTCTGCACACACCTACTCCTCACCCTTGGTATCTCCAGTGAGAACCTCTGGATGCTCAGAGCCTGGGTAGGAAATGGCTTCACCCCAAGGCTCTGGGCACCTTCATGTTTCAGCAGGAAAGAGCAGTGGGAAGCAATGAGACACCTGATAACTTAGCAGGGTGGACCCTGGGGCAGGGGCCACATCCTTGGGTGACATCCTGTCCCACTGAAGTCAATGGCAAAGTTCCCACTGACTTCAATAGGGGCCAAATTCCACCCACTGCTAGTGGTCCTTGTCTTTTATTTACAGTGCATTTTATGTTTGTTACTCTTGTTCCCTGTCCAAAATTTTTGTGCCTTGACTGTATTGTGTTTTTGAGCAAAATAAGATATTCTTCCTCCTTTTATCTAATGGTTAGCATACCTATTATATCAGGTTGATAGATTTCCTTCCCCATTAACAACATTGTTAAAAGGGACATTCTTCAAAACAAGAAGAAAATAAGCAATCTTGCATCTGGTTAACAGCAAAAAAAGCAAACCATAACAAACATATGGCCAGCTAAACATAAAACACCATGTGTAAAAATAAGCTGACAGGGCAGCATTTTACATAAGCAGTACTATCACTTCCTAAACAATTACAATTTGTTTCAGCTACTGAGAAAAAAAAAAACGCTCCTTATTTCTTTCACAGCCTTGTTGCTCCTGAGGATTTTCTTCTCCAATTTGCACAAAAGCATAAAATTAAAGCCTATTATGCAGAACATGGACTTTTCACTAAAAAAAAAAAAACAAAAAAACCCACATCTGACCCTCCTGCTGTTCATCCAACAAACTCCCCAGGCACCTCCTCAGAGGAAGCAGAACCCCCCACTCAACACTGTCCCCCCAAAACATCCATTCCATCATTACCCTTCTCTGTGATGTCCTGGGGACAGTCTTCTTTTTCCTCAGCACCCTTTTGGGCTTCAACAACTGCATCTCCCACACGGCTGCACCATCCCTGCTACCAGTCTGCAGGACAAAGAGCCTGTGCTTATGTCAGGCTGGTATGTTTGGCAAGCAATGTGCAATGNGAGGAAATGTGTTCTGGGCTGGTTCCTCTCACTCCCCACTCCCAACCACAGTTGAAACCATGAGCTTTTTTTTGAATGTATAGTCAATATTCCTGTGGCCTCAACACAGTCCCAGTCACATATACAATATTCATATTGTATATTCTAAATATTCAATAGTCTAAACAATATTTATTATTCCAGAAATGTTACCAGACTGTACATTAGAACCTCCACGTTGAGAAATCTTCATCTGAATGAACACAGGTGAGCTCTGTTCTGCACACACCTACTCCTCACCCTTGGTATCTCCAGTGAGAACCTCTGGATGCTCAGAGCCTGGGTAGGAAATGGCTTCACCCCAAGGCTCTGGGCACCTTCATGTTTCAGCAGGAAAGAGCAGTGGGAAGCAATGAGACACCTGATAACTTAGCAGGGTGGACCCTGGGGCAGGGGCCACATCCTTGGGTGACATCCTGTCCCACTGAAGTCAATGGCAAAGTTCCCACTGACTTCAATAGGGGCCAAATTCCACCCACTGCTAGTGGTCCTTGTCTTTTATTTACAGTGCATTTTATGTTTGTTACTCTTGTTCCCTGTCCAAAATTTTTGTGCCTTGACTGTATTGTGTTTTTGAGCAAAATAAGATATTCTTCCTCCTTTTATCTAATGGTTAGCATACCTATTATANTACAATTTGTTTCAGCTACTGAGAAAAAAAAAACGCTCCTTATTTCTTTCACAGCCTTGTTGCTCCTGAGGATTTTCTTCTCCAATTTGCACAAAAGCATAAAATTAAAGCCTATTATGCAGAACATGGACTTTTCACTAAAAAAAAAAAAACAAAAAAACCCACATCTGACCCTCCTGCTGTTCATCCAACAAACTCCCCAGGCACCTCCTCAGAGGAAGCAGAACCCCCCACTCAACACTGTCCCCCCAAAACATCCATTCCATCATTACCCTTCTCTGTGATGTCCTGGGGACAGTCTTCTTTTTCCTCAGCACCCTTTTGGGCTTCAACAACTGCATCTCCCACACGGCTGCACCATCCCTGCTACCAGTCTGCAGGACAAAGAGCCTGTGCTTATGTCAGGCTGGTATGTTTGGCAAGCAATGTGCAATGGGTTTGGCTCTCTATTTTTAGTTTAAACACAGGTCAGCTCCCCAGGCAAGCATGTAGTGATGGTGCCAACATTTGGCTCAACACATAGGTAATAAATCCATTTAGAACCTTTTCCAAAGGGCTGATTTTACTGCTTCCATCCCCACGGTAGCCTCATTCACAGACAAGCCCTATAAAGAAGATGTGGAAAAACTCAACTTTTGGGGTGGCTGATTTGACTGCAGCCTCCTAGATGCAACTAAAGCAAACCACTGAATGCTTTTTGAAGCATCATTAGCCTGCAACAAATGACACAGCAGACACAAGTCAGCTAGAGCAGAGTCCAAGCCAAAAACCAGTAAGGGAAGTTTAATTCATTGGTTTCATTGTGTGTAAAGGGATGCTGTACTGTTGAAGTATTTTAACCAGGCAAGGAATAAATCTCTCATCCATGTGCTGGTGGGGTGCTCTAGCTCACCCTCCTGCTTTCCAAACTGCCACAGGTACTGGCTGGACCAAAGCCAGGAGTTCCTACCCCATCCCAGGACAACTTCTGAGCTGGCAAAAAACATCTCACCCAAGTCCAGGTAAGAAGTCTGTTTCCCCAAAACTGCAAAGCAGTAAAAATTCAATGTTTAGCCTAAATACCTGCAGAAAACCCAGTCTGGGTTCGTGATGGTACATGAAACTAATTTTGAAGCAAGTAGTGATTTTCAATGAAAATGAAGGAAGTTCTTGCTCTGAAAAGCCCGAGGGGAATGTTTCAACCTCCCAGAATTCAAGCCTCTGCACCTCCAAAGTGGAAGGTCCAGGATGCATGCCCATTCTGCACAAAGCTTCACTTGTGATTAAGATCAAACATGTTATTACCATTCTCCAGGGAAAAGGTTGGACTGACATTAATTCCCCTCCTTGGCTACTGCAGGAACACACCAAATATTGGGGAATCTGATGTCATGATTGCTTTCCAACTGTGGGCACAATGAAAGCCTGGGGCAGGATACAAGATGAAGAGTCTCCACCACCCAAGTGTTGCAAGAAAAGGTTAGAAAAAAAAAATTCCTGTTGGACCTGAAGTGGATACAGTGCATCCTGCCTCAAAGCAGGGAAAACTCAGGTGAGGCCAGTTTGTTTTGGCAGCCTATACCTCAGACTTCAGCCAGTGAGGGTCCTCCAGCAGCCCAAAACATCCCCCAGTTGTTTGGAGGAGGAGGGCAGTGCCACAGTTGCCATCCACAGCTCCTCAGGGATCCAAAAGTTAAGATGATGTCTTCCTGCCTGCCTGATAACGGGCATCACACCCCTCTCATTACATGAATCACTATTTTCTGCTGAAAGAGCATCTGATTGAAAAGTCTCCCACCAGCTCTAGCACAGTCTCCTCAAATAGCTCCTCAGCATGGCTTCAAATTACACTGTGCAGGAAAATTGCTTGATTTCATTCCCTCCATTTGCCAAAAAAACCTCAGGGGATCTCCACTGATAATTAGACTTCCCAAATGAAAGCCTGAGACAGGCTGACTTGAAGGGACACATCATCCATAATCTGCCAAGGGCTCAGCCTTGGTGTGGAGCAGAAAAAAAAAAGAAGTTATTCTCTGGGAAAGTGTTATAAAAGTGAGATAAAAATGAAGACAAAGCTTTGTTTGGCCCAAACACCTGGCTGTGCTGTTCAGCATGTTGCAACTGTGCTCCTTGGACAACAGGCCTTGGAAGGTGGGAAATGTCCATTAGGAAAGAAGTCAGACAGAGACAGAAGTTGGTTTGTTATTAAAACAGTACTGAGGAAAAAAAAAATCAACAATAAGGAGCCCCAACCTTCACAGAGAACAACAAACATCATCCTGCACAGACATGGAACACGTCCAGTGGGAGGAAGGAGGGAGGCAGTTTCCACAAACATCATCCTTTCACCAGGAGGAAGGGCATGGCTGAGTGGGGATTTTTAGGTGGAAACAAGGGGAGGATCAAAGTGGACAGAAATCAGTGGATTCTGCTCCATCCCTGAGCAGCAGGGAGCAGGTAGGGGCCAGACAGCAGCTCGTGGTGAGCAGTGGCAGCAAAGACCCCCCCCCGGAACCTGCACACCCTAAACAACGTGCAACCCTTAAGCAGAATTACACTGCACAGCAGTGTAGGTGTGGAGTGTGTTTGCTTGGGATAAATACCTGGTTTGGGGTTTTTTTCCAGCCACAAACTCACCATTCACCTCTCCCTTGCTCCTCAACGTCTGTGCTACAAGAAGAGAGGCAAAGTTGACTCCTGGGGTGCAGCTCCAGGTTTGATCTGGGGCCAGCAGAGCCTCCTGGGCCCCCAGAACTTGCTGCAGCATGTGAGGGCAATGGGGAGGCTGCAGTGCCAGAAACACAGGTAACACTGGTGTCCCCCAACACCAGGGCTCCACGCTGCACCCTAACATTCTGTGACTCCCTCCCAAGAACACTGACTCCCCTGAACACCTGCATCCCTCCAAACTAGAGGATTCTGAACAAAGCTCTGGATTTCAGGATGCCCTAAGCACTGATCCCAGCACCTTCAGAGCAAAGCATAAATATTTTGCTTCTGCTCTTCTCCAGCTGCTTAACTGTTATGCTTTGCACTCTGTTGCTTGGCTTGGGACCTTTCCTGAACTGAAAAGATGCTCAGGGGCCAAATTCCCAGAAGCTGTCATTTCCAAAATCCCAACAAACACCTATTGTTTTACTCCCCCAAGATGTGGCACCTCCACCCTAATCCATCATTCAGCTGCTGGCTTCTGGACTTCTGGGCATTGCACTTTCTTCCCTCTCAAGGTGCCAGGACATTTTGCTCCTTTCTTCCAGACACAGCCAGGAAAGTGCTGTCTAACACTCCTGTGCTCAGCATGGGTGAATATGCAATGGTACAGCACCTCTGAACTTTCTGTACCAGCCAAGTTCAGGTAGTGATCAAAAGATAGACTTCTAAAAACCCTTTTTTTTTTCTATTCAATTCCTTTCTATCCAGCATCCAACACGCATTCATTGGGTGGGTTGTTAAGCAGTAGTGGACAAATCAATTAGGTTCTCAGTTGCATGATTTTGTGACAATCACATTATACATTTATTGTCAATATCTCTTAATAGCTACGTGATTTTCACTGCAAATAACTCACAAAAAAAAAACCAAAAAAACAAACAACCCTCCTTTTGATGCTCTAGGTAAAAGAAAAAAAAAAAAAAGAGGAGCTGATTTTGATGTATTTTTCTTAACAACTTGCTCTCAGATGTTGGAAGCTCTAAGCACAAAAAACAGTCAGATGCACAGACTGTCACTGCTAAGTGAGGCAAAGAATCAGAACATAAATGTTACAGGTCACCCTGCAGCAGAACTTCCTAATTCCTCTGGAATATTTTCTAAAGGTACATCACATCATTTACTTTGCTACCTGAAAATGCTTCACAAGGGAGTCACTGTGACAAAATTACCCAGTTTACAAACTCAACAATGGGTTTCTTCAAACTAGTTTATTTTAAATAATAAAATAACTAGCATTACCAGCAGTTTGATTTTGTTATAGTTTATAGCTTGCATTTTTTTTTCCTTTCTTATTTTGCAGAATTGATTTTGCTTTAGTGACAGCAAATTTAATAGGGGCACCTTCTGTTCCCCACAGAGTTACATCACCTCTCAAACCAGCTCCACTTTGGGGAAGCAGGTTCTTTGGAAACAAGTTCTCCCAAGCCCTGATCTCAGCAGGCTTTACCTATAAAATTAAAGGGTGATTCTGCATGGCATTTCTTTTATAGCAAAGGAAAGCAGCACTAAACCACACCCCACAAACACCCCACAAGCCAAGGTAAACTCACCTTTGGTTTAATCAAACCAGCTGCAGAGGCAAAACGTCCCCAGATGCTTGGTACCTCCACTGCCTTCTACTTCCCAGATATCATCATCCTCTCTGCTTTGTGCACTGGGCTGCCTGTGCAGCACCTCAGATCTCTTAATTCGAACACTGCTAACTCAACGTGGCAAATACACTCTACTCTGCCAGCTGAAACTTCAAAGCCAGAAGCTAGCTCCTAACTGGAGTCAGCAAAGACCTACCACTGAAGCAGCCTGTGCTACCCATCCTCCTATGAGCTCAACCAAGCCAGAGGAGGGCTCTCTCAAGCAAATCAGCCAGCAAACTGAAGCAACAATTGCCTCTGAGGATGGGATGCCAGTGAGCAGCCGCCAGGAGCAAACTTCTCAGTACACACAACTGCAGCTGGAGGTGATGAGTGACCCTACAAGTCAGCTTTTCTCACTTATTATAAAGTACCTGGCAATGCAAGGGAGTCAGGCTCACATATAGTCACAAATAATACAGGTGGTGACACATATGGCTGTTTTTTTTCTCCTTTGACAGCACAGGTTCCAGGAATAAATAAATGACCTGGTGCAGTCTGCCTGAGACAGTACTAGGGACAAACCCTAGTCAGATAAAAAGCTCATTGTTCAATTATAACATTTTTTAACCTCCTGAGTGACTTACAACAAACTTTCATAAGTGGATGGCTGTCAAATAGCCACTCAATTTCAAGAAAAGCAGAGTAACAAGGACAGCAATTAACTGCAAATCTTCAACAAGATACTAAGTGAAGTCCTCATCCCTGTATTTTAAAAGTGAAATGGACAAATAATATCAACAAGGAAAGATACAAATGACAAGGATGCAGAAAAGAATGAGGCCAGAGCAAATTCTGCACAGCTCAGAAAAGACAGCTGGGATAAACACCTGGAATTCTGCTGAAGGAGAACCCAAGAGTTCTTTCCCATCTCAGGAGAAGGCAGAAGAGGTGTTACGAAAATCTGAAGCTGAACACTACCATTAAGTAGACAGTAATAAAGTTGGCACGTTAGTAAAATAGCAATTGCCTGGATTTCTCTGAAAAGGGGTCAAGAGGCAGCAGGGCAGGCACGGAGGAACAGGTTCCAACAAGAAGAAAATGTAATGAGGGATTCTGCTCCAGCAAAGCAGCTAGGAGCATGTGTTCTCCCCTGCAGCTGGTGTGCAGTCATGGGGCAGGTGTTGAGTCTGTTCTGTTCTGTCTGACCAACAGCTATCCCCTCTTTTTTTTTCTGTAGGTTTGAGTAGCCAGAGATTCTGCAGCAACAGCAGGGAGTGCTGACACACCAGAACAAAGCCACCCATAGCTCAAACAGCCATAATTCTGCCCAAAGTCACTAAGGAATCTGAGAATCTCCCAAGTTCATTGAGATAAACACAGACATTTATAGTGCTTTTACATCCCAGCTAATCCCCCCACGCCTCCTTTTATAGTCAATGGAAAGAGGCTTTCAGGCCACAGCTCATCAGGTTCAGTGTATCAGGCTGAGATGAATCAAACCCCAGGAATATCCACCCCTCCCCTAGCTGACCATAGCAGGAGTCAGGCTGACTACCTTGCACATAGATCACAGAATGTCAGGGGTTGGAAGGGACCTAGATCATCTAGTGTAACCCCCCTGCCAGAGCAGGGGCACCTAGACCAAGTCACCCAGGAACAGATCCAGGCGGGTCTGGAGTGGCTCCAGAGAAGGAGAGCTCCCCCCTCAGTCTCCTCCAGGCTAAAGAGCCCCAGCTCTCTCAGCCTCTCCTCAGCAGGGAGATCTCCACTCCCTTCAGCATCTTGCTGCCCTGTGCTGGACTCTCTCCAGTAGATCTCTGTCTTTTCTGAACTGGGGTGCCCAGCACTGGACACAGTACTCGAGGTGGGGTCTCACCAGTGTAGAGTAGAGGGGGAGGAGAACCTCCCTTGCCCTGCTGGCCACACTTCTCCTAATGCCCCCAGGTTGTCATTGGCCTGCTTGGCCACACATTGTTGGCTCATGGTCCCCCCCTGCCCACCAGGACCCCCAGGTCTCTTTCTCCAGAGCTGCTCTCCAACAGCTCAGCCCCAGCCTGATCCATGGGGCTGTTCCTCCCCAGACGCAGCACCTTACACTTGCTCTTGTCAATTTCATTCAATTTCTCCCTGTCCAGCACCAGAGGACAGCCCAGGGTTTCTCCTTGGCCTTCAGCTCCCAGCAAAGCAAAGCTAAGCGGAATAAAAACGTTGTAGCCGGGAAACACTGACGCACTTGGCTGAGTTTCCCAGCCCAGCTCTGCTCTGGAGGGGGCAGTGCCCAGGGCCGCAGGGGAGCCGCAGGAGCCACGGTCCTTCCCACCCAGCGCATGGTGCGGGAGGTCCCCCCTTTGCAGAGGGGCAAAGCAGCGGGAGCCGTGGGGTGGCCGGGAGGAATCCGAGGAGATGAGAGAAAATGGTGGGGCGGCCGTTTTGGCGGGAGGGGAGCCGAGCCGGCCCCGGGAGCCTTCCGATCCACCCTGCTTGCATCATGCAAAATGGACGCTCCACGCTGCCGCCGCCGCCACCCAAGCCAAGCCGCTCCGCCCGCATCTCTCGGGCATCCCCGCGCTGCCTTCCCCCTTCACTCACCTGCACCGCGCCGAGAGGCAGCCCGCAGCCGGTCGGAGGAGAGGAGATGCCTCGGGTCACGGCAGCCCCGCGTTCCCCACCGCCCCCTTCCCGGGCCGAGCCGCCCGGCTCCCGGAGCGCCAATGAATGGGGAGCGAGGCCGCCGCGCCGGGCGGGCTGTCGGTAGCGCCGGGCGGGGTCGGGCAGCCCGGCCCGGGAAGGCCGGCGGTTCGTGGGGGTGGGCGGAAAGCGCATCAGCAGACGGAGGGTGGGAGGAGAGCTGGGGAAGATCCCGGCTGAAGCGTGGCGGCGGGGAACCGCGTGGCTGTGCCCGGCCATGTGCGTGGCCAGGGGACCGGCAAGGGAGGCGCCTCTTCCAGTGACAAGGGGGTTGTTTCTCAAAGGCAGGCCAGCGGTTCCCGGCGTTAGTTCGGCTTGCACGGAAAGCCTGCTTTCCTTAACCCCTCCGTCTCCGAGGGAATGAGAAGCGACGGGCTGAACCGCCCATCGTTCAGCCGATGGATGACAGCTGATGAACTGCTGCAGGATGCGGCTGCACAAGGGATGCAGGGGTCAGATGGGTACAGCAGATAAAAGCGAACGCTGCTCAGCGCGAATGAGGCTTTTCACGTTGCCTCCCATGAAGCACCGTGCCCCCCTCAAACAAGGAAATGCCATGTTGATGAAATTGTCACACTGCTTCCTAAACTGGGCCAAACGGCCAAAAAAAAGCTCTGGATGTTGGAAGGGGGAAAGTTGTAGGTGCCATCTACCAGTGTCCTAAACAACCCTTAGACACCAGAGCTGTTAGCTTCAACTGGTGGCCACTCCTTGATTACACCAGATAAGTACAGATCAGTACAGGCTGGGGGCTGGCTAGAGACTGAGGGGGGAGCTCATCAGTGTCTATCAATATGTTAAGGGTGAGTGTAGGGAGGATGGAGCCAGACTCTGCTCAGTGCCATCCAGTGCCAGGACAAGAGCAATGGGAGTCAGTTGGAGCACAAGAGGTTTGGGGGAAACACAAGGAGGTTGTGGAGTCTCCTGCTCTGGTGACACTCCAGACCCTCCTGGATCTGTTCCTGGGTGACTTGGTCTAGGTGCCCCTGCTCTGGCAGGGGGGTTGGACTAGATGATCTTCTAGCTCCCTTCCAACCCCTAACATGCTGTGATCCTGTGATTTAATAGTGTGCACGTGAACCATTCTGTTCCATAAGCATTTTCTGTCTCAGGCAAGCTTAGCAGTATAATGTAAAAGCAGCCAGTGTGGCTGCTCATGGAACAGTGCTTAGGGACATGCCCTAGTCCTAATTAACTAAAGAGCACAAGTTGTGACCTAGATGTGTGAAATTAATTGCAAGATGAATAGTCTCCTCTACCTCAAGGGCATGATATAAAAGCAGGTGAGGTGGGCAGATCTGCTGTGACTAAGCAGTTGGCTATTCCCTGCAGAATTTTTCTAGCCAAATGTGAAGAATACAATTATTAAAGGATAATTATGAACCATTATTTCCATTACAGTGGGAAGATCTTCTTTCCTGATTTGGCCAGAGTGATATATTCATCTTTCATCCTTTCTGCTTTATTCCATTTCTCTTTTTTTTTTTTTTCTTCTCTCCTTGTTCATTGATGAATTCAGTACAAGTTATTGGACCCAGGAATCAAAGGAGATGCATCAAACAAAATATGCAACAGGAGCTGGGCCAGGAGATCAACTTTGAATCAAACAGTGGATTTTACAGCCCTCTTGGCCAGATTTTATTCTTTCAAGGTTGAAAACAAGGAGAGATGTGACTGCCAAGAAAAGTGGCTCCACACTTAGGACTGTGAAATGGCAAGAAGTGTGACCTTGGAGTTTTCATAACTCTATTACAAATGTAAAGAAACACCTTGGAATGTGTTTGGCCAAAGCTGTGGGACACTGGTGTAACACAAGGCTTTTTTGTGTTCATTTACAGATGCTTTTTGTCTGATGTCACCACCCTGAGTCCCACCCTTTTCTCTGTAATCATTACTTAAACTGGAGCTAACATCCTGTAACTGCTTTGGGTTAGTCCCATGCTTAACAAAGTGTTCTTTCACCTGCTTGAGCTACTTTCCTCATCCATCTTCTCCCTTTTTGCCATCAGGAATTAATGGGTGGACTTCCTTCAGAATCTTGTGTTTATTTGGGGGGAAACAGACCATGATTTTATTGGAAATTGTTAGACTAATTCATGGGGTTTGTGCTCTCTGAAAGTGCCAGATGTGAAAAAGACTTTTGCCCTTTTTTTTTTTTTGCTTTTAAAGTCATTGTTTCTGGCAGAGCCACTTAGTATTTTCCAAGAGGAGAAATGATATCACTCACGGGTGAAGCACAAAAAGGGCACACCAGAGGGCACTGAGAAATGCTAAGCCAATTTTCCAGGGGAAACCACAGTGTCTGTGACTTACATTGTCCTTTTGACTTTCTACATCTATTAAAATGTTGAGAAATGGGATGGATTCAAGTGGACTTTCCATGTGTTGCAGAACGAGTGGTTTAGTTTTCATTTTCAGGAATCATGATGGGGTTTTTAGTGAAATCTGCATTGCACATTTAAAGCAAATTAAAAACCCAACTCAGAAATAGAGTTTTTAAGACCTACAAACCACAAAGCTTTGGAGTTGTCTGTAGCTGACCACAGTCTTACTACTGACATCCTCCAAATCATGTTACAATGAGCAGATTCCACATCCACAGCAAGAAACTCCAGCTGATCACCTCCTGTACCTCATCCTTCTGTAGCTGAGCCTGTATGTAGCCCATTTGTTGTCAGCACAGGACCAGACTTTTTTCCCCTCCCTCTCCTGGGAGGTCTCACCCTCACCTAGATTTATTGATCTTCAGTATCTCAAAATTGAAAAAAAAAACCAAGATACCTGAATTAATTACAAGTGAAAGGCAGATTTATGTAGATCTCAAGACCCAAATCAAATTTGCCAGGATTTGGCATAGGGAGAATTTGAAGTTGTCCAAAACTGTGTTTTAGGATGAACTAAATAATTGAAATCACAGCAAGTCCTTCCAGCTGGAGTTTGCCTTCTCATCTGCCATGGTACCCTGACAAATCTAAACTGAATTTAGAGAAAAAACAGTTCAGTTCCCTTGCTCTCAGCTCATAGGCTGCATCTAAGTCCTGTGGTTTTCTCACTCCATCTCAACAGGTAAAACTGTCAGCTGGGAAACAGGGAGAAAGGTTTCTTTGTGGTTTACAAGTCCATAGCAGTGTTTACAGTGTGTGTCAAGGCAGACTGGACCACAGGATGCCAGTAAGTGAGGAATTTTTTTTTCCTGTGACTAGGAGGAACTGAAGCTGTTGTCACATGTGATTTCTTAGACTTTTAGTTTCCCATCTTGTTCCTTGATTGTTGTAACAGCTTTTCCTTGTGTCTTGACAAACTCTGGCATGCCCTGCTCTTACCCAACAAAATGCTGCAAAAATATCCCAATACTCCCTCTTGTTGACATCATGATTCTCCCTCTGCAGCTCTTCACCCTCTCTCTTTGTAACTAAAAAAGCATCTTCAGGTCTGTAGTGGGTTCTGAAAAACCACACCAGGCAGGTTTTGAGTATCTCCAGAGACAGAGACTCCCCCATCTCTCTGGGTGCCCTGTTCCAGTGCTCCATCACCTATAAAATAAAGAATTTTTGAAGCAAGAGACCGAGAATTGCACAGGCTAGACAGAAACTGAAAGGTCCCCTCCAAAGGATATTTACTTCAAGACAGTGTTTTGTAGATTAAAATCTCAATGTCAATCATTACCACTACCTTAATTTTGGAGGCATAATCAGATTTTAAAATTAAAGTAAGAGGCTTGTTAGGTGGTACTCAGTATGTCTGCTGAATTGCAGGCCNCTAAAATAAAGTAAATCCTCAGACAGCTATGCAACCAGACTACTCAATACCACAAGTTAACACTGCAGCCATCTAGCTCAGCCCCACTCTTCCAGTCCCTTAGCTTTTAGCTTTGGTGTGCTGTAGTTTAGCCACCAGTGTTTGACTGACAGAATTTTAGCAACAGTTCAATCTCTCCTTCCTCCAGCTCCCTGCAGAGAAACCCACCTTACCCCCATCAAGGGAGGTTTAACTTTTACCTCAACATTGGTGGTCTTCTACACATGAGTTCAGAGTTCATAAACCACTTGCATCTGGATGTGTTTGCTGTGATAAACAAGTTGCAGGAAATAGGTTCTGTTCATGGCCACATGATCCTGTCTTATAGAAGACAAAGAAATAGGTAAGATCCTTCAAACACACCCATGTCTGTGTAGATGTCATGTTGTGTTGGTTCAAGATACACTTTATCTACTCCAGTTAGGTTAAAATCTCTGTTCACAACGATTTTTATTAAGAAAAAACCCCAAAACAAGCTGGAAACAAAACAGTAACTCACTATTACTGCAGATATTATCTGGGAGACAAGAGATACACAAAAGAAGAGTGTCATAAAACATTTATTAAAAGTGCTATAAGTTATAATAAAATAAAAACTAGTCTAATATTTTTTTTTAAAGCTATCTAATTTGAAAATACTAAAAAGCCATTCTGATGGCTATGGCTGCAGGCATGACCTGCACTGCTCCAAGAAATATCAGCCCAGCTTTACTGATTGGGACTAAGTAATTCAGAAGTCAGGATCCAGAGCATCTACTGTAGAGGAAGAACTGCTGGAGGCTCCAGAAGAGACACCTGGAGGTACCTGGAAGAGAAATACAGTCATTAAATATATTGGTTTAGCTGACAAATCACCTTCTGTTGTGATATATTGCAATATTATGATCATGCAACATTGCAGAAGAATTGTTATCCAGCTCATCCTATGGATGAACTACTGGTTAGAAAAATCTTTCTGCTCAAGAGGCTGACAAAAGCTTCTGTTTCAGTAATATTACAAATAAATTATTATTTCAGTAATATTAAAAATAAAATTCAGTAATTTCTCAGGTGACCACTGAGAAATTCAGCTACAGCAGCTGTGGCCCAAGCTGTTAAAAGAGTCATCCTATGCTTACAGCCCTCAAATTCCAGAACATTGGCTGCCTGGTTACTTACTTGTAGTGCTTATACTTGTCCTTAATGGCTTGCATTTGGGGATAGCGAGGATTAAGACATGCTTTATGCAGATCAGTCAGGCAAGGCATTATCTCACTTAATGAATAACCAGTGAACTCAGCAAGTGTTTCTGGCTGACAAGAGGAGAAAAAACAACGGTGTTACTTTACTGTAGGTAAATCTTGATCTAGAAAACACATTTTCTACAGAAACAGAAACTATTTTCACTACAACAATGCTCGTGCTAGATTCTTTAGGCTTGAAAAGGATTCAAGGATATTGTGTCAACAGTTTTGCTCTAGGTCTTGCTCAGTGCCAGGAGAGCTGAAAAGAAGTTCCTTCCACTAAGCATGTGGTGTCCATTACATCTCTTCAGCATCTTGCTTCCTGATAGAGTGATTCCTTCAACAAAAGCTGAGAGGTCTATCAAGGCTTGCATTACAGCAGCCACTCAGTGTAATCACTTCAGGAAATTCAGTTTTTCCCTCCCTCCCTCCTTGAGTTGTAATTGAGGGAGGAGTTTGGGAGATTAAAGGCTAACAAGGCCTCAGTTACAGACTTGATGTGAGCAAGACAGTAATGTCCCTCCCATTTCAGAGAAGAGAGGATATTTCAGGTTGATTTAACATTACCAGGTAGTTCCATTAGCTCAGAAGCTGCTACTCATCCTAGGATTTTAGCCTCTATAACAACATACTTTGAAGCTACTCCTGCTTTCTCAGCTTAGTTCTAAGGATAACAAAATGCCTGAGCTACTCATTAACATGCATCTGTTCTTACCCAGAGAGACCTGTTGACTGTATAATTTGCTAGACAGTAGGCTGCTGCAGCAGTTTGTGAAGGGAGGTATTTCAGGAAAGGATCAGCTTGAAGGATACTCAGCTCTGCAAGATACTGGACAAAAAACACACAAGTTGCTCAAACATAACGAACCTAGATGATGCAATCAGCACTGAAAATTGGCAGTGGTTTCAATTTTACATGAAAAATTAAGTCACGTGCCTGCTGGGTACAATTATTCTAGTCCTGTTGATCTTACAGAAGAACCTTCAGTGTGTTTCAGTGTGTACAGAAAGGCCAGACTTTGTCAAAGCCTAAGCAACATGTAATAACAGAACCTGTCTGCTCAAATAACTTCATGAAATGCAAGTAGTTCTGCTTTTAGGATCACTCACCCACCCACCTCAAACCTAAAAGGAGAAGAATTCATACCCTTGCAAAATTCTCTGTCTTCATACAGACTCCATGCCTCTGAAAATACTGAAGGAGGAATTGGTTGATGGTTGGGACTGTCAGGTCAAAAGACAGCACTTTGAGAAGCAGGTGCTCCATTTCTAGCAGCTGACTCTTTGTGTAGGAATTGTCAGTTATATAGACAAATTCATTTGCTTCTGGTATGTAAATTTCTTCATATTTCCTACAAAAAAAAATATAGAAACCACACTGATCAGCTTGAAAGTTATGATAAAAGAACATTTTCTGCTGAACCCATATCAGGATGGGCACATCACATCAGGAAGATTTATCTAGAGCTCTTATTTTAGTCCTTCCTCCAGGCTAGGCAATATTTTGTTTCATATTTGGGCAGAGATGTTTAAGAGGAACTCCAAGTCAGATGAGATAGAAACACACTCATATTGTTAGCTCCTGAATAACAGCAAGCTCTCAGAGTCTCAGTAACAATGCACTCTAGACAAAATTATGTTTATTATTTATTATGTTAGGGAATCTACTTAAAGAAATTCAAGAGTAATTGTAGTTCACAGCTGTGAATCTGCTACAGTTTTGTAAGCTAACACAGGAGTGGTTTGGGTCCTGCTATTAAGATTTCCCCTTCACAGTTCCTCACATCACAATAAATGATCAATTTTGCCAGTGCCAAAGTAGATGAAGTTGCTGACCTCAAGACATCATGAAAAGCCACCCACCACTGCAAGCTGTCTTCAAGTCCTTCAAATTAAACTAATATGTGTCCAAAAAAAATCATTTTTTGCTCACTAATACTTCAGGAAACGAAATACTTACGCAGCCAGAAGAATTGCTGCTGTTCCTAGGAGCTGCAGGTTCCCCCTGACAATGGCCATATGGGAAAGAAAGCGGTCCAGGAAGTTGACAGCCAAGTACAAGGTCTCTGTGTGGAGCTGATATTCTTCCCCTACTTCCACCAGCCAGTCTACCAAGACAGCACGCATTCCTGTGGTGATATCTGGTTGCTTCCTCATGTAGTAGGGCTTGGGCCTCAGTCTTATCTGCTTGGAGAGAGTTCAATCAGGATGCTCATCCCAAAGACAGCCATCAATAGCTGAGCTGATTAACTTTCACCAAAAGGAGCATGAATTGTTCCACTCACTACTACTAACTACAATTGTATTGCTAGGAGGATTAATTAGCAGCCAGTGGTGTCTAAAGCATCCCATTTCTACACTGAATAGATGGGAACTCCTGTATTAGCAGCAGAACAGTAAAAGTTCTGCTGGTATATGCCATAAAACACATATGAAACATTCAGAGGGAGCTGAAAATGAACCAATAATTTCCCCCTCTTCCTAATGGGAGGCTGCACTTCAATGCTCTGATACAGAAAAGTAGGGAAAATTACTACTACAGCAAAAGAGCTGCCAGTGAGATGACAGCCATCTGCTCATATCTTTTTGCAGCATTCCACTACCACCTGCAAGAATTCTCATACCAAGCAGTCAAGTGATACTCAAGTGGTAGGGAATTTGAGGGCAAAGCAATCCTCAAAGACCAACACTGTTCAGATGCTGACTTCAGAGATGGCTTTTCCTGCTTGGTTCCCCTCTACTGTAGTTCAGTGACACCCTAAGGTTATCCCAGGGCAGCCCTACATCTTTGCAGTATTGCAACCCATCACAGAGACTGGAAATGTCTATAAGCTTGTTACAAGCCACTCACCTCAGCCTCTCTGAGGTACTGGTGAGTTTCTTCTAAATACTCCACCAGAGCCAGAGTTACAGCATCTTCCTTGGGATCCTCAGACTGGGACTGGAAGGATGTGTCCACTGTCGTAGAAGATCCTAAGAGATGAGGAAGCAGCAAGACATTTATGTAATTAGCCTGCTCACCTTCTCCTGGTATTTCTAACACAGAAGTGTTGTGCCTCATGTAGACACAGTCAAAGTTATCTTGAAGTGTTATTTACTGTAATGTAAGCTACTCATTAGTTTGCCAGCACCACACTGCATAACCACCCTACATGTTTTTGTGCTGTAGATATCATCTGAATAGTAACAGGAGTTACCTGCACTCAGATCCAGCAGTAGGGGAATACTGGGTGTCATTACACTACTATCTTCACACAGGCTTGTTTCCAGCTCTTCAAACATTTCATAGCTGTATTTTTCTTTCTTCTCCAACTCATTTATGTAGATGGTAAACCCTTGCTTCGATGCATCATTGGCCACATAGTTGGGTAATTTATCTTTCTCAGCTGGTAGAATGGTGTTTTCAGAGCCAGAGAAGTGTCTGGCAACAGCAGCACACTGAAACAGAGCATGCAGTAAGGCTGTGAGAGGGCAACTCAAGGAGACAACATCAGTGTCACTTGTTTTATAACAGAAAATCACTTTCCTTGCCTAATAGACACCAGAACATAAAAGGTTACTGCAAAAACACCATCTCCAACTGGTGCTTCAGAAGTATCACTTGTTGCTGACTTGCTGCAACAGGCTCCTCACAGGAAGAGTGAGATGCAGCAAAAGTCAGCAGCCAGGAGAGCAGCCTCATCTCCAGTGCCCACCAGCAAGGGGAATGAGGTAAGGGTGCTGCCCAGTTTCAACTGCAGGGGCTGCTCCACATTCAGTTATGGCAAGGAACAGATGCTTTGAAATGCAGTAAAATACAGTGACAAAAGGAAGCACAGGGGCCTCGTCCCAGAATTCTGAAAGACTTTACCTGCAAGAAGGCATTTTATGATGAATTACAAGCTAAACTCTTGAACTTGAGCATCACAACCCCTCGGGCTATAGTGTGTTACCAGACTGCAAACCCTCCCATCATCTACTATAAGCAAGACACTGTCTGAGTTTGGGACTTCACACAGTTGCAACCAAGGAGTTTGTTTAAAAGCTCTGCACCCTGAAGAGCTCATGGGCAGGCACACAGCAACAGGACCTTTGGGTAAGAAGCAGTGAATAGATCTTTCCTAAACCACTCCCTATACTTTAGAAGGTGGCTCACACAATCCTTTCTGGGGGGGATGACTGGTTCGAAGTATTTCCAAGTGGAAGAGTCTAGATGAGACCTAGAGTAGCAGGATTTCTTGGGGAAACTCACGCTGAATGAAGCTACGACTTCCCTCGAGGCCCGCAGGCCTTCACCTGCATCCCCCGAAGCTGCTGGGCGCACCGCAGCTGACCCACAGGGCCCCTCTCGGGGTCTGGGAGCTTCCCCCGATCCCCAGCGGACAGCAGCAGCCCGGGGCTGCCTCAGGGAGCCTGGCAGGTGGCTGCTGCCCCTCGGCGGGGAGGGGAGGGCAGCGAGGCGGGCGGGGGCTGCCGCTGCGGGCGGGGCTCACCTGAGGCCGCAGCTGCCCGTTCTCCGCCAGCATTCTCAGTGCCGCCCTCCTGCTGGTGAAGGTGACAGCAGGGTAGGGCTCCTGCCGGATCAGCCGGCTCTTCTCACCGGCGCGGCGCATCGGCCCGACGTCGGGATCCTTTGGAAGGTCGGGGGTGGGGGGGGGGAACAACAGAACCAAACAGCAAGAAAAATAACTACTCCCCCACTGCCACCCCTCGCCTAGGTCTCAGGAAGATGCTGTTGCCCACACTGAGCCCGCACTGCGCTGTCCGACGCGGCTGGTTACCGCAGGCGCTGCCCTCCCGCCCTCCCCGTGCGAGCGGCGACCGCCAAATGGAGGCCTCGGCCCGTTGGGATCTGGAACCGTCACCCCCCGACGACGCCGGCGCTGCCCTGGCAACCCCCAACGGCAGCGGGTCGCGCGGGCCACGCACCGCCTCGCGCGGGGCCACGCACCACCACCCCCCCCCCCCTCGCGGAGCGAGAGGCGGGAAAGCGGGGAAACGGGGTGAGGGCGGCGGTGGCATCGCCGAGGTTGAGGTTCCCGCTTTGCTGGGGGATAAATGGAACGAGATTGAGCAAGAGCAGGTGGAACGCGCTGCGTCTGGGGAGAACAGCCCCGTGGGGCAGCACGGGCTGGGGTGAGCTGCAGGAGAGCAGCTCTGGGGAAAGGGGCCTGGGAGTCCTGGTGGGCAGGGGGGGACCATGAGCCAACAATGTGTGGTCAAGAATGCGAATGGATCCTGGGGGCATTAGGAGAAGTGTGGCCAGCAGGGCAAGGGAGGTTCTCCTCCCCCTCTACTCTGCACTGGTGAGACCCCACCTGGAATCCTGTGACCAGTGCTGGGCACCCTAGTTCAGAAAAGACAGAGATTGACTGGAGAGAGTCCAGCTCAGGGCACCAAGATGCTGGAGGGAGTGGAGATCTCCCTGCTGAGAAGAGGCTGAGAGAGCTGGGGCTCTTTAGCCTGGAGGAGACTGAGGGGGGAACCTCACCAATGTCTATCAATATGTTAAAGGTGAGCGTAGGGAGGATGGAGCCAGACTCTGCTCAGTGTCATCCAGTGACAGGACAAGAGGCAATGGGAGTCAGTTGGAGCACAAGAGGTTTAGGAGAAACAGAAGGAAAAACTTGTTCCCAGTGAGGGTGCCAGAGCCTGGCAGGTGCTGCCCAGGGAGGTTGTGGAGTCTTACTTATCAGTAATTTAGACACCTAAATGAAGCAGCCAGACTTTCACATCTATTAAGTATTCCATCATTCTTATGTAGCACATTTCAAAACAGGACCATGCCATTTAGCTCTTACAAAGTCAGCCTGATTTTTCTGAAACCCATTCAAATAACCCTCGTTTTTCTCAGAGAATGTGAATGCTGCCATCTAGCGGTACATTCTTATCCGCTTCATCTGCAGCTGAATTAATAAAGGAGCTGGGGTTGTTCAGCCTGGAGAAGAGAAGGCTCTGGGGAGACCTTAGAGCACCTGCTAGTGCCTGAAGGGGCTGCAGGAAGGCTGGAGAGGGGCTGTTTCCAAGGGCCTGGAGTGAAAGGACGAGGGGGAATGGGTTTAAATTAGAGCAGAGTAGATTTAGGCTGAATATCAGGAAGAAGCTCTTGCCCTTGAGGGTGGTGGCTCAGTGGCACAGGCTCCCCAGGGAGGTGGTTGAGGCCCCATCCCTGGAGCTATTGCAGGTGAGGTTGGCCAAGGCTCTGAGCAGCCTGGGCTAGTTGAGGGTGTCCCTGCTCCCTGCAGGGGGGCTGCACTAGATGCCCTTTGGAGCTCCCTTCCAGCCCTAAACATTCTATGACTCTATGATTCTATGATTCCATGATTCTATGATTCCATGATTTTAATGCTATGATTCCAGTCAGTTCCCGCCCCGGGCTCCGCCCCCTCCCTCAGGCAGCGGGGGCCGGGTGACGCCAGCAGCGCGCCCTTAACTCCGCCTGCTGCCGCCTGACCCGGGCCCCGCCGCTGCTGCTGGGGACTGCGCGGGCGGGAACGGGGCTCGGCGGAGCTTCGAGCGGGGCCTGGCCCGGTGAGCGAGTTCCCTGTGGCGATTGCACCCTCCCGGGTCGGCGGGGGACTCCCTACGGAGCCGGGGTGCGGCGGTTCCCGCCGGCCTGATGCGGTGAGGGGAGAGGGGGGGCAGCTGCGTGATGCGGGGCGGGGAGCAGGGACGCGGGCCTGAGGAGGGCCTGGTGCGGTGACAGGCGGTTCCTATCCTCTCGCTGCGGGGAGGGAAGTGCTTAGGCCAGATTAAAGTAGCCGCCTCAATAAATATTTTTTTGGTGAGCGTCATAACGTGAGTTTTCCCACAGTGTTGTTAGAAATTTTGGCCTAGAATGGTAAGTAGTGACTTTGTGCTCCAGTGCTGTTAAAAATTGAAGTGCTGGACAACACAGCTGCGTGACAAAGGGGATGACGGCGCTGATGTTTTCTCTCTTCTAGCTTTAGAAAAGGATCAAGTAGCAC
>VYZU01078559.1:100884-111978 GCA_013401355.1 Ceyx cyanopectus
AGGGAGTGGAGATCTCCCTGCTGAGGAGAGGCTGAGAGAGCTGGGGCTCTTTAGCCTGGCGAAGAGGAGACTGAGGGGGGAGCTCAGCAGTGTCTGTCAATATGTTCAGGGCAGTGTAGGGAGGATGGAGCCAGACTCTGCTCAGTGTCATCCAGTGACAGGACAAGAGGCAATGGGAGTCAGTTGGAGCACAAGAGGTTTAGGAGAAACAGAAGGAAAAACTTGTTCCAAGTGAGGGTGGCAGAGCCTGGCAGGGGCTGCCCAGGGAGGTTGTGGAGTCTCCTGCTCTGGAGACCCTCAAGACCCCCCTGGATCTGTTCCTGGGTGCCTTGGTCTAGGTGCCCCTGCTCTGGCAGGGGGGCTGGATCTTCTGTGTGCCTTCCAACCCCTAAAATTCTGTGATTCTGTGGACACTGAAAGCTCTGTGTTGACAGCATGTGATGGAAATACAGACCTAAGGTGTCCAGAAAGAGGTCCATTTATTTGGACAAAAAATGCTTGAGACAGCAGTAGTGCTGAGGAAAAAATAAAGACATTCTGTCTGGGTAAATATAAGTAGGTGCTGGGATACTGATCTGAGGAGATGGTATTAGTTGAAATATCCAAAGAAAGGAGTTTACTATCAGTTAAATCTTCAGTAATTTTGAGAGTAAGAAAGATCATGTTAGATCACACAACTGGCTCTGTCATTTGATATTAGGTAGCCTTAGGTGCTTAAAAACTATCAGTAGGCCACCACTTAATTAAAAATTTAAGGGCTGCTTTAAACAAACTAATTTAAATAAACTAAAAGCAAAACCCTGTAGATTTATTAGCTAATACCTGGCTTCCGTTAGTTTAAATCCTTTTGTAACATTTGTTTTAATTCAGTTTGTTCTCAAAATTCTTGAAAGTTACAAATAGTTCCTAAAATTGCTCTTTCCCTACTGAATAAGGCTTAAACAATTCTGTCTGCATGGTAGTTCTCCTTCATCATCTCTGAAATTAATAGCTAATAGAAAACCAGTTGTCATATGGGAAGAGCTCTTGGATTAAGGGACTTGGTTTGATTTTGTTTTTTTCCCCCCCTACACCCCCCAGGTTTCAAAAATAGTGAGTTGGAAAGAGTCTTAACCTCTGTCAGTCAGGATATTTAATCTTCTTAATAAGCTTTTGGCTTCCCATTTACCTTCTGGCAGTGAGAACCACCACTGAGCTGTACATTTATTTATTTTCCAATACACATTACTTTTGAATGAACTGTTGTGTGCTGCTTCAGAGGAAGGATGGTCAGGCAGGCAGTTGAGATTTTAGCTTACAATATCAAATAGAATTCAGGTTTCCCTGTGTCACTGTAGCCTCCCTTGACTGAGTCACTTCAAACCACAGAGTGCAGCTGTACTGAGTGCTGAGGCATGAGCTCAAGCACTGGATTGATCTGTGATTATCTACAGTGCTTGATAGCTCTGCTCTTAGCTCTGTTTTGGACCAGCTTTCTCCAAACCAAATTCCTCTAAATCTTATTTAGCACTAAGATCTGGGCTGGTTTGTAGTGGCTGTAGGACCCAAAGGCTGGTTTGCACCACTAGTAATACACAATTTGCTGTTCATTTCGGTTTAAAACAGAGGAAATCAGACTCTGATTGGATTACAGATACATATTAAAACATGCAGGGCACTTAAATGCTATGTTAAGACCATACACAGAAAATAACCAATCTGCATATGATCAGATTGCTACTTGAATGTTCTGTTTCAGATAATAATCCTGTTTTTTGAGGGAGAAATCTAGTTGGCTTATTTACTTTATACCATCCTTGGTTTTGCATTCATTTTACTAAATTTAAGAGTGAATTAAGTTGAGCTCTTCAGGGTGACTTTTAGTTTTCTTTGTTTTAAACTTAAAACTGCCTGTGATTTTTTTTTCCTCATGTTGCAGGTGCTTTGGCACACAAATGCACAGTTTGGTGGTACCTACACTGCAAACTTGGGATGTTTCAGCCCATCAGGGATCAGTGGCAATGCTCCCATTCTTCTGAACTGCTGAGCCAGCTTTTCTACTTCTGCCATGCACCAGTGCCACGTGTGCACTGGTTGTGCTGACACCTCTGTTCTCATCTACACCTCTTTTAGTGGTAATAAAGACAGAGATTTATCAAGAGCAGTGATGCTGTCAGTATTACAAGTGCACAGTGAATAGTAAACTAATTCACTGTTGAGTCATAGCAGGGACTTTAGGATTTTCCTTGATCTTGTTATATACTAACAATCATGAGCAAAAAAAATAAACATTTAAACTCTGTAAAGTATCTTTGCCTTAGCTGCTCTTAGCAAAAACAACTGGAGTTGTTTATAAATAGAATTGACTATGGTACTGCAGTTGTGTTCGCACAAAGGAATTGTTCACATAAAACTTTAAGAAATTTCTCTTATTAACAGAATTGGTTTCTGTTATAACAGCACTATATATATCAAATATATAATATGCTATAATAACAGCACTAAATATGTCAAAACACTAAGTTTTAATCATGAAGAAGTAAACTGTGATGCTAGGTTAGACTGTCTCAGTGTTCTAAACTTTGTTTGGGAACCTATAATTTAAAAATCTGAGTTCTTTATTGTTATATCATTTTTTCAACTCTAGATCATTCTTACAAGGAAAAATGAAATTTTAGTTTCCTTTTCTTACAAGGAAAATTTGATTTTTCCTTAGTAATACAAGTGTTGATGCAAGATGTTGTGGTTTGGGACTCCCTGGGTTGGTGTGGTTTTTTTCTAGCAAATAATTAAACTATTCATATCTTAAATGTTAATGTCTAGATCATAAAAGATATGACACAGTTAATTATAATCCTTCATGTAAGGGTCCAGCTATATTTGCAAACTATGGGTGAGTTCTTTCCAATCACTTTCATTAAAATTGCTGTTGTGCTGGTCAGAAGCATGCTTAGAACTTCTAAACTTGATGTCCTTAGTGGTTATTTCCTGTACACTTATTCTCATGCCACTATTCTTCATCTTTAATCAACTTTTTTAAACTGTTTTTTTTCATCTAGGAAGGGAGGTCATCTTTCTTGCTTTATAAACACTAAAGGAAATAAGTAATTCCCTGTTTTCATTTTGTGAAGCACAGCTTTGACTATTCAAAGTATTTCTTCCCAATTCTATGTATTCCTGTTAGTTGAATTTTATCAACATTTGTTTATATCTGTCGAGTGCTTTCCCTTAAATTATTCACATAAAAATGTACTGAGTTCAGCCTTATTTAAATAGACAAAATGTTAACTGAATTTTTAAATACCTGAGAGATTTAAACACTATCAAAAGTAAAGTTGGATTTGTGAATTTTTTTTTACTTCACTGTTTGCTACTGATATTAATACTTTTGAAGACAGAAAGTTTAATATCATTTGTGTCCATATTCTTCTGATGATTAGCCTTTAAGAAATATATGTGTATAATTATATTCTTACTGATTTTCATTCAATTTTGCAGTTATGGAACAACATCAGGATCCAGTCATGGAAGAAGATGCAAACATTAAAGCTATTAATGAAGAGTACAGGAAAGCCTTTCTTTTTATCAATAAAGGCCTGAATACAGATGAACTGGGTCAGAAAGAAGAGGCACAGAGCTATTACAAGCAAGGGCTTGCCCACTTGCTCCAAGGAGTTAGCATTCCAGCTCAGGGTCCTGCATGTGTAGGGCCCCAGTGGGAGTCTGCCAGGAGAATGCAGCAGAAGATGAAGGAGACCCTCCAAAATGTCACTGCTCGACTTGGCACTCTAGAAGAAAACACCACCCCTCTACAAGCAAGTCCTGCTGCAATGGATGCCCCTGCTGAGGTGCCCAAGCTGTACCCTTCCATTCCTTCCAAAGAAAAGCCAGAGAGACCTCCTGCTCCTAACCTGTTTGCACCAAGTCAACCACCTGCAGCCAATGGAAGTGTTGCAGCTGTGAGCCAGGGGCACATGCCAGCTCTGAGTCCATCATCTGCAAAACGTCTGTGTGTGCCAGATGAAGCACCTCCTGTCTATACTCCTCACGCTGCCAATGGCCATTTTACTGTGTCTTATGGCACAGACTCTGGGGAGTTTTCTTCTGTGGGTGAGGACTACTACAGTAAGTGTACTCAGCCACCTCCCCTTCAGAACCTGGGGGTGGATGCAGATGAACTGATCTTGATTCCCCAGGGAGTGCAGATCTTCTTTGTGACTCCTGATGGGCAGGTTAGTGCTCCTTCCTATCCCGGCTATCTCCGCATCGTCAAGTTCTTGGATACAGACAGTGAGGCTGCCCACAGTCGCCCACCTGCATTTCTTCAGGTAACAGGAAAAGAATTTTCTCCTTTAATTAAATTTCAGCAACTTGGAATGGCCATCTTCTGAAGTTCCTGCCGTTCTGATCCTAAATCTTTGTGTATGAAGGATGTTACAGCTGTTGGGAAAATGGTTTTCTGCAAATACACATTTTTCTGCAAATACACATTTTTCTGCAAAAGTCAGCTCTGTATCTTCCCAAAGTTGAGTGCTGCCTGTTCTGGTGATCTATTTTCTACAGGAGTTGACTTAACATGTCCTCTCCTTTCATAAAATGAACTTCCCTCATGTAAAGAAGACATGTTGATTAGTGTACACATGCTGGTGTAAATCAGGGTTGCATGCTACCTGCAATCCTGACTTGTTTGGCTTTTGTCCTTTTCATTTGCTTCTACACCTAGGCCTCAGCTGAGAGGCTAACAGCCTGAATTATAGTCCTGTGAAAATTGTTTTTCTCTAAATTAGACTATCAGACCTAATCAAGAATGATATTTCCAGTCATGTGGGCTTTTTGTGTTTGGTTTGTTTTGTTTTCTGTGGTTTTGGTTGGTTGTTTGTGGTTTTTTTTTCTTTTTTTTTTCTTTTCATGATGACATAAGGGGTTTTAATTTTTCTTTTGCTTTATGGAAAATCAAATGTATGGTGCTTATGAGTACATTCTATCTGCCTTACTTTTTAAAAGAATTCTTTAATTTCTTTACGTTCTTATCCTTTCTAGGTTTGTGACTGGTTATATCCTCTGATGTGTAACCAGTCTCCTGTTCTGTGCTGCAACACTGGAGTCTACATGTTCCCTGACACAGTGTCCCAGATACCAGGGTCCTATGTGGGAGTAGTGCTGTCTTCAGAACTTCCAGCAGCTGACAGAGAGCTGTTTGAAGATCTCCTAAAGCAGATGTCTGACCTTAGAATACAGGTAAATTTCCAGGCTGCCTGTTTAGAGCCAATAAGGAAAGATGCAAGTGATCAATGTATTCTCCATTTACAGTTAGTTGTGTAAAGCTTCTGTGTCCTGCTTGTTAAGCTCACCAGTGAGAGATCAAGTAGCCAAGATTAAGGAATATAGTAATGAAACTGTAGGCCCTGCATGATGAGAAGACAGAAAATTAAAAATACTAAATTGTAAGCACAGAGAGGAATTGGAGACCACTTTGTGTATTTTCTCTATTTTTCCAGAAGGTAACAATAAGACCCAAACTGATGAAGGGAGTGGAGCATCTCCCTTGTGAGGAGAGGCTGAGAGAGCTGGGGCTCTTTAGCCTGGAGGAGACTGAGGGGGGAACCTCACCAATGTCTATCAATATGTTAAAGGTGAGTGTAGGGAGGATGGAGCCAGACTCTGCTCAGTGTCATCCAATGACAGGGAGGTTGTGGAGTCTCCTGCTCTGGAGACACTCAAGACCCCCCTGGATCTGTTCCTGGGTGACTTGGTCTAGGTGCCCCTGCTCTGGCAGGGGGTTGGACTAGATGATCTTCTAGCTCCCTTCCAACCCCTGACACTCTGTGATTCTGTGATACTCTTTAGTATAGCCTGTAGAAGCCTTGTTGGCTGCTTTTCTACATAGTGACCCAAACTGTGGTGTAACTGAATTACACCTGGAACATAGTTTGGGTAGGTTTATTATTGATTTGGTTTGGTTGGTTTTTAGCAACAGCTATGTATTTAGGTTATTTCTCCTGGACAGCCCCCTGTGTATTTTGCTCACATGCTAAAAACATTTCTTGAACATGAGGTGTCCCAGTGCTGTCAAGCAGCAGTTGACAGTACAGTACATGAGAAATTGTTAACTTTCTGGGTAGCAACCTTCTAAGTTTTAATCCACTCTTTTCTGTTAACATTGGTTTTGTTTTGTTTTACTGCAACAGTCATCTTTGTGCTATCCTCTGCTTTTATTTCCAGTAAGTATTTCAGGGGAATCTAAGAATTGCCTGTAATACCAAATGTTATTCTACATTGTATATTCTTGTCTGCTTATAGGTTTCATCTATGAATGCTTTTATTTTATTCCAGAAGGTTTTTTTGTTTCTTTCTATCCACCATTAACTAGCAGTGCTTTCAATTATTGAAATATTTCCTTGGTTTTACCTTTACATTGGAAAAAGTCCTAAGAACAGAAAACACCCAAATCTGTTACAATTTTTCTGCTTTCATACATCATATGTGAAATGTGTCAAGTGCTGTCACAGTTTCTAGAAATGCTGACTAGACTTTTGTGGTGGTTGCTGTGTTTGAGCAATTAACAGCTACTCCAGAAAGTCTGGCGTTAGATGTGAACCTACTCACCCAGCTTTAACTGGGGAGCAGTGTCATGTATGTGTTCCTTGGCTGTGCCAGTCTGCAAAAGCATCAACAGCACACAGAATGAATCACCTCCTTTATTTTTGAATTGGGGAGGAGAAAAAACAATCAGAACAGCTGCATTCTTTTCCTGCAGCTGGATTCTCTGACCAAAGGCTGCAGTTCCCATATTGAATAATTACAGAGTTGACTTCCCTCTGGGAAGATAAAAGTCATAGATGGGCAAGTCTCTTACCCTTTTTGCTAGTTAACTTGCACTGTTAACTTTTTCCTGATCAGCTGCTTGACCATATGGCTGTTTTGGCAAGCAAATCTTTTCATTGGAACTGGATGAAGAAAGTTCACAGAAAGCATACTGAGCTGTGTGAGAAGCTTTTCATTTCTGTGCAAAAGTAATTGAATCACAAATTTCCCTTGAGTTTCTTGTACACTCACCCAAGGAATACACATCAGCAATATCTGTATCCTCCTACTAAGTTGTGAAGTAGATTCTCAGATGTTTACTTTCTCTTGTTAGCCTCCAGGAGCCTCTAGTGATGCAGTTAACTTGCCTCAGACTGTACATATCCAACCACAACCTGAAGGAGTAGAAGAGCAGAAAGAGTTGCCAGAATGGAGTGAGAAAGTTGCCCATGGAATCTTGTCAGGTACTGTTGTAGTAAGAGGCTTATGTTGAATATAAACTTCTGTGAGTAACATTTAAACAGCATATTCACCTAAATGCATGTGTGCTGGTAGAAGCTGAGTGTTCAGAAGTATATTTTTACCACTTTCACTTGTGATCATCTAAAGGGTGCATGGAAAACAGCAAGATTTAAATCCATTGCCAACAGCCTTGTTCATTGTGAACAAGTTAAGCTCCTCATTTGACTCTATGTTGGTATATTGCCCACTGTGACAGAACATTTTTACTCCTGTAGAAGCAGTTTTAGTGGGCACCTATTGTGATTTCAGCAGATAAGCTTTTTTTTTTCCTCTGAGAAGACTGAAAAAATACTACTAATAAAAAATTACTAATAATTACGACTCTGCTAGGAGGGCCGGAGGGTTTGGCTGAACATTTTCAGAATGTTAATAGCATTGCCACGTGCAGGTCTATCACTGCTAACACAGCTGGGGCTTGGATACCTTTTAAAAACCCAACTATATATTAAGCTGAGATTTGGATGAGGGCTGGCTGTATTAAATGCAAATAAAGTGAATTTAAAAACATGTGCCTAGAGTAGGAGCAGAAATCACTGCGGGAATTCATGCTGGCCCATTCAGGGAAAAGTGTAACTGCAGGCTGTGAAATCAGGAATGTTTCTAAAGTCAGCATTGCAGAGTTTCCCTCAGGCATAGGTGGGAAAGCTGTAGGAATTGCAGTCTGTACAATTGTGCATTCTAAGAAAAATAATTTTTGCCTTGGAAGGTGCATCTTGGGTAAGCTGGGGCCTGATAAAAGGAGCAGAATATACTGGTAAAGCTATCCACAAAGGAGCTTCTAAACTGAGAGAACACATTCAGCCAGAAGAAAAACCTCTGGAAGTCAACCCCACTGTAGCAAAGGGACTTCATGTAGCCAAACAAGCTACTGGAGGAGCTGTGAAAGTCAGCCAGTTCCTAGGTAAACATTTCCATCTCTTGTATTTACATTTTTTTTGCCTTAATTTGTAAACATTCTGTAAAATGAGAGCTGGTTTGTCTAGCTAATGAAACCCAGAGATCAGGAGTTTGTCTGGTTCTCTCTTGTGAGAGAGACAACATTACTTGTTGCTAATAAGGTTGCTTCTGTATCAGTTGGAAATTTAAGTGTGGATGAAAGTCTTTCAAAGAAGCTTTTCTAAATAGAAGCAACATTTAAGACTTCAGTGAATCTTATTTTCAATTAAAAGTCTTTAAAGGAAAGATGTTCTTACTAAATAACCTGATTGCTCTTGTTTTATGGTAGTTGAGGGAGTGTGTTCTATAGCAAGCTGTGTTGGAAAGGAGCTGGCTCCACATGTGAAGAAACATGGCAGCAAATTAGTTCCAGAATCCCTTAAGAAAGGTAAAGATGGCAAATCTACTTTCGATGGTGCTCTGGTGGTAGCAGCAAGTGGAGTTCAAGGTAATAAAACTTTCTTACACATCTTTAATTGCATAATTCTTGATGTCAGGAACTCAAATAAGCTGTTCCATTTCTTACAGGGTTTTCAACAGTGTGGCAAGGTTTAGAAAGTGCAGCCAAGTGCATTGCTAAAAGTGTTTCAACTGAGACTGTAAAAACTGTCAAACACAAGTAAGTTCTGGTTTTATTGGTTTGTCTTCTACAGTGTGTTGCCATTGTGTTTGAGTACTGGCAAGAAACAGCAATGAAAGTGTAGGGAATCTGACTGAAATACCTGCTCTGCTCTAATTAAGCAGCACGTGATAAGCTGCTAAGTGCACATAAATGAGCATCTCCTGTACATAATGATACTTCTAGGCTAAACTGGGGGACTCTTCCCACAATCCCATAACTCCAGTAGTGATGGAGAACAAACATGTTTTCCATTTCATCTCTATCAAGTGCAATACAAAAATATTGCCAAAATTAAGCCAATGCCACCAATAATGATACAGGAAACAGGAGGGTCTGGGTCTGGGCATTCAGAGGGTAGATCCTGTATTTGGAGTGTTTTAGGTGTTCCTTTTTCTGTCATGTATGGCAGTAATGATGTAGTTGGACATAGCACTCCCTCACTGGGGTTGGAGCAACAGCCAGTATTGAAAGGTCCCCTCAGAATGATTTGCTGTTGTGTTGGAACTATTCTCCCCTTCTCCTTTAAGCTGGATGTCATTCCTCCTTAAAATAATCAGGATCTGAATCTAATCTGTCTGTCTTCAGGTATGGAGAGGATGCTGGCCATGCTACAGATGATGCTGTGAATTCTGCAATCAATGTTGGGGTGACAGCATTTAACATCGACAATATTGGTATCAAGTCTGTTGTCAAAAGAACTGCAAAAGAAACAGGCCACGCTGTCTTAGATGAATATAAAGTGTTGGAGAATGAGAAGAAGGATAAGAAATGAAAGCAATGCCATGTTTCTCAAAGCCTTACACTAGAAACTTCCTAGAAACACAAATCACACTGCACTTCTCAAGTAAATGGTAGTTAATTTGACATCAAAGTGTCCAAGTAGGGAGGGCATTCATAGAAGGAAAAATGAAAGTTGATTTAACTCCTCATTCCATATTGAAAAGAGGCTGTTAAACAACTGGATTGGGGCTTTAGATGACTGTAAGGGTGTGAGCTTGCAGTTAATAAAATTGCCTCTGTAAGCACTTTATTCAAAATATAGTATGGCATAATAGACTAATATAGAATACTGTTGTGCTTATTTTTCTAATACTTTATATTTGTAAAGAAGGTGGTGATACAGGGTGAATAGCATTACTAATTCTGAAAAAATGATTACTAATTTGGGTTTTTAATTAATCTTTAGTTTTGCTAAACCAGCCTCATTTAATATGCACTACTAAAATAAGCTCTGTTTCATTGTTTATTTATAGTGTTTTCCTTTTCAGCTACCAAACAGCTAATTGTATCCAAAGGTCCTGTGAAAAGCAAGGAAAGGTGAACCTCAGGTAACTAGGTAGTTAACTCCCTCCAGCACATAAGCATACCAAAGATAGCAAGCATCTCTTCTATAAGAGGGTTTTGTACATCTCTAGAAAAAAAATGTATTCTCCTGTTGATTCCATAAGAAATACACAAAGATAATTTGAATTGAGATTATGTAGACAATGTAAGCAGTTTTGCAACATTTAGTTTTCTGTAAAATCATTCTCCAAAGGACATCTATGCATTCTAGACTTTTCAGCCTATCCAGAAAGATTCAGAGTATATATAATTACTTCCTAATGGGAGACAGTTTTGTTTCAACAAGTATTTCTAACAGTCAGCATCTTTATTCCATTAAATTCATAGTTGCACAAGTCACATCTTTAAAGGGTATGAAAACAAGACCTTTTAATGGAGAAATGTGTGTGGAATAGACACAACCATGTAGGTTTTTCATCCTATTCCTCCTGCAGTGTAGAGTAACTCCCTAAACAGAACCCTTTACACTGCTACTTACTTATCCATTCAGTATTGAGTTTTAAAGCTCCTACACATTCTAATATTGGTGGGACCTGCATCCAGCAGAACACCATTAATTTACAGCTTGCCTCCATTTCATGTACATGTAGAAAATAACTAGAAATGGTTGTTAAAAAAATACTATCAGATTGAAAAAGTGAAAAGTCTGTTAGAATGACAATAGCTGCACATTTTGTGGTAACTATTGTGGGTGTGTACTGAGGGTGAGAAATGTGAAACAAAGGATCTAACCACTTGAAGTGTAACTGAATTATGGAAATAAAGATGAAAATAAAATTGGTTCATCTGTGCTTGGCATTTTTATGAAGTGAAGCTACTGCATGAGTCAGTGAGTAGGAAAATTAGGACTTCTTTTGAGGTAATGACATGTGGCCCATCCAGACTCA